>CABFOW010000276.1:264739-336394 GCA_902141385.1 Timema californicum
AGATGAATTTTTTGTTTGTGATACAAACTTCTTTTTTTTGGGGGCCAAGGGAGATAGCCACTGTGGGGAGGGGGGGGGTATGGGGGGGGGGGGGGAAGAAAAACTTAAATGCAAATTAAACATAAAAGGTTTTGGAAGTAAGATGACAAGCCCTTACATGAAGAGACTTGGTCTTATGACGGCACCAATCGTTATAAAATTTGAAACATCTTGGACCAAGGATGCTGTCATAAGGCACACTTGTACGCAAGCTTTCACCACTTCCCGTTTTCCGGGTACGTGTCGACACATACAGTACATCGGGTTGAAAGGGGACGTGGTCTTAAGGTCAGTATAATTGAAGTTTCTATAGCACAACGTATAAGTCAATTATTATTTGTAAGCTTAGTTTTATACACATAGTAAAATCATCATTTATTCAACATTTGTTATGGATATCGTCGAATACTAATACAATTTTTATCTTAAAGATTAAAACATGTCAGTTAAAATGTTAATACGTTTATGACAAGTATTCAAATATTCATAACTAGCAATCCCGCACGGTATTGCCCTTGAACCACCAAAAATTTGTTAAAAATAGCCTAATTAAA
Source organism: Timema californicum (assembly GCA_902141385.1). Classification (NCBI taxonomy): domain Eukaryota; kingdom Metazoa; phylum Arthropoda; class Insecta; order Phasmatodea; family Timematidae; genus Timema; species Timema californicum. The sequence continues at coordinate 265,333 of CABFOW010000276.1, forward strand.
AAGCTAACTAAACATTAAAAATTCCGGCTTCAAGGTGTATTCGGACCCCCCTCCGTCCACTTATGTTAAAAATTTCAGATCTCTGCGTGCTGTAGATTTGGCTGGGGATCGCACACAAACACAAAAAAACAAATACTTCCTTTTATTATTATATATATGTAGGAACAAATAATAAATCAAACGTCTCCACTCAAGTAAAAGTTTATTTATTCAGGTCCAAAATATATATTAAAACTACAAAATCACAGATCTTATATTGCATTCTCTTTCATCTTCCCTTATCTCTATTTTTTTTTAGTATAAAGTAAATAAATGAATGGATTCAATTCTGATTATCATAACTGACTTTACTATAAGTTTGGAACATTTCTTCTTGGACGTTATTCTTAATTATTTTTATGATGATAGGCTTGCACTTTGGTAATACGACTCAAATATATTGGTACGCCATCACAAGAGAAACACACAATTCCTAAAATCCGAATAAAACTGTCAATACTTTCTGCGCAAATTTATGGTAAGTATCGCCATTAACATCTTACGGTCGTATTGGTCTTTTAAAATAAGATTTTTGAACATAATGTTCACAATCAGATTGATGGGAAAGCATTACAGGAACATACTGTGTATTAATATTTAATATCGAACCGTTTTTATTTTCACTCTTAGTGGGATGGTCATCATATATACAAATGGTTACATAAACAAATTAACCAACATTTCAATGCTCTAGTGGAAAACCTTCCTGTGACTATATAAAAAACTTTTTTTTAGAAATATGCAAAATTAAGTTGCTAGCTTTACTAAAAAAAAGGTAAATAAACCAGTAGTAAAATGTGTATACAAACATTCGTTTGTAGTCATTCAGTTTCGTATGTAAACACAAACTTTCGAGGGAATGCATCTCCTCAGGCCAAATTATATTTTCAAAATTACATTATTTAATAAGTAGAGCTGGGTGCATTTTATATAATCTATGATTGTATTTTACAAAACACATATTTTATTAACAATTTTTGTTGTGTTAACTATTAAATTTCGAATCCCTTATGGATCCTTTATGTGTATGTTTTGTATTTTTGTTTCATCGTTTGCCACCAGGATTTGTCTTCTAAACATTTCTGGTATTCTACTGTCAGTAGTGGATATGTAGGCGTTTCTAAAGTAAGGTAAACATTTAGGTGTACTTACTCCATCCTCATGTGATGATGATTATGATTATATTGTGCCAGGAGATGTCTTAAACCTATTTTAGTCAATTAATCATACCTCTTCGGAATAAATACCTATAATACAGCCAGGAATCGAAATCAGGACTTATAGGTAAGCAGCCAGCCTCCTTAGTGGTGAAAGATAAGCACTTAATAGATATCCGCACTGGGGATCACGTCGACTCGGCATCAAGCTCGTCCGTTGGATTCTTCATTGACGGGGGGAGGGAGGTTAAAGGCGGTAAGAGGGGGAGGAGAGGGAGGGGGTAATCGTTTTCATTCTGACTGTGTGTACTGACGGTGGTTTTCTAATCTCCCTTCACAAAAATTCTGGTACATTTCTTTTAAATTAAACTTTCCTCAACCTTAATTAAGTATTAATTAGTATACATATCTAAAACCCGCATAGGAAGTACGGTACTAAATGGGGGAAAAAAACATAATCTCGCTAAATAATTTTTTTAAAACACTATGTTGGTTCACCCCGTATAAGAATATACACCCTAACCCTCAACACACACACACATGCACTCACACTCACACACTGTAACGTAGTCTCCAATACTAGAGTAGAATTCCCTCTCCCACAACCACAAGACTAATGTTAGTCGTAAAAACCACTGGTGAAGTGGCGCTCAATGTATTCGCCATATTACAGAGGTTATATATTAGTCTAAATCTTATGCCTTTAAAAGTAGATTCATGAATTGAATTGTAGTGATCCTTTACTCTCACCAATGGAAAATAAAATCCACGGTTTATTTATGCTGGGAGCTGAAGAAAGAAATAGTAGTGGGTTTTTTCTTTTTCAAACTGGATGCAGATTTATTTTTTAATATTGAAATTTATAAACACATTGTAATGATTCATTTAAATAGTATTAAATACATACACGTAATAAAATTATAGACTTGTGAGGCTACAATTATTTAGCAACCACACACACCAGTAGATATGCAACTAAAGGCGTTAATAAAGTTTTATTTGTTTATTTGTTGACGTGAAGCTGGAGTTTGATTCTCGTCTGGGATTACTATAATTTTACGTGGATAACTATTTTCCTTTCATGTAAATAAAGCATTGATATATAAAATTAACTTTATATTCCCTACCATATTAGTTCCAATATATATATAATTTAGCACCGCGTCTTAACACCCGTTCGGTTCATGTACTAACTACTCTAATGGATAAGGAATTTGGAAGGTTATATCTAGAGGACGTGAACCCGCATTTGTATGGAGGGAGAATGGGAAACCATTTAGGAACTCCCCCACCCTCCAGTTTACCCAACCGAGATTCGAACCTCCATCTCCCCGTCCTCGGCAGTCAAGCTCAACACGGAATTAGTACGTTAGTCAACTACGCCACCGAGTTCGGTTTGCAATTGTATATATAAATACCCGCCTCGGTGGTGTAGCTAGCTAACGCGCTAGTTCCGTATTGAGCTAGACGTTTGAGGATGGGGAGACCAAGGTTTAAATCTCGGTCGGGTGAACTGAGGTGGTTTTTCCTAGATGGTTTTCCACTCTCCCGCCACACAAATGCTGGTTCACTTCCTCTAAATACAACCTTCCCAATTCCTAATCTACTACCGTAATTAATACGGAGCGGGCAACAAGACGTGGTGCTAATTAAATAAAAACACACATATATAGTAAACCTGTACCATCAGTCAATGGTCCTGGGTTTGTTCCCCACATTCAGAATATTTTTTTTTAAATAAATAAAAAATTAATAAGCAAAGGCTATAACATTTCTCTAAGAAGTTATCCGAGACACTTTTCCGATTGAGTTGGTTTTGAAGTAAAATAGTAAAATTGTAAAGGGTATTCCAAAGTTTTTTTTAATGTCCCTCATTGACACTCCTGGTTCATATATAGTAATTTGTTTGAAAAATTAAAATTGATACATATTACTACATAATATGATTTAAGAAATATTTTAAAAGGTGTGTTACAAAGAATCAAATCCAGAAATTATAATTTACCGCACTTACTAACCGAGATATTCCATCTATTACGCATATTCAAAATAAACTTTACGTTTAATCTCTTTCAAGACCCAGTGGTATCTATAACAAAAAAAATTATATATTAATTAGAGGCATTTATCGTTGGAATTGTATACTATATCATCAAGCCTATATTAGCATTAGTGTATACAAAGTATTATTTATTCATATTATAGTAATCATTTGAATAAGATGTTTAGTACATGTAATAATAGTATTAATAATAACCTTACTTATGCATAAAGCCAGAGTGGGTGACAAAAAAAACATTATGCCAGGAAGTTTTTGTACCCAAATCACTCAAGTGGTATAAATTAATTTAATTAATAAACTTGAATATTGTTTTAATTTTATGCTTTCCTGCCTTTAAAAAAAGATCTTTGATTTTAGTCTAACCCCTTTACTTTAGTGAGTTACCCAGCTTGTCTGAGATTTTCAAATTGATTCCAGACCGGTTCCAAGAGAGAGATTTTTTTTGAAAGTATATTTAACAAGACTAAGATTAGTAGCGTGAATTTCCATAAATTATACAGATTTCACCCCATAAGAAGATAGAAAACTATCTTCTTATTAATGCCATCCAGTATAATATTTATGATCATAAACTATTGCCTTCCTAGATAGTCATGTGTGTTAACGTTACATATAATACAACAAAGTGTAATCTATTGAATTGCCAGTTAATGTATATTATTAATTTTTGTGGCAAACTTTAATTGTTTCCATCTTATTTAAAGCTCCTCCTAGGAAATACTTATTTTATACTCTAGGTTAAATATATACATATTTATCTGTGTTGTTACACCCTAAACAACCCGTGGCCGCTACTTTCAGGATGCTAAGACAGATAGAAAATGGTTTTTGGTGTTGATTAATATAAAAAATATAGTTTGTTCATAAAGAAGTATACAATTTGTGATGATAGTCTTGTATACGGCGAATAAGTTAAATTAGTATAACTGTTATGGTAGTAATCGGTGCGTTTGTCAGTGTGACCGTGGGGAACTCATCATGACTCTTATAGTTAATGTGGATTCACACATCCGCCGATAAACTAGCGCATAACAGAAAAGTGGTCACGTGACGTACTCTAAGCCAATCACAAGATTTCCGTCTGATCTGTGCAAGCTGTTCCTCTAAAGTTCAACTCATCACTTCTTCATACACACTGCCTGAGATATTCGGCAAAGGAGAACCTACAGCTCTCAGGACCAACCATCTCAAATCAGTGAGCATGCGCATTTGTCAACGCATGCGCTGTAGAGCTAGAACCGAGCAGACAGCTTCGTTGTCTGTTGTGAGGAGATTTGAAATAACCCGTTAATGTAAAGCTTGTATCGATGTATTGGATTGTGCCACGACACAGCGCTATAATTTAAAAAACATCCATCGGGAGAATGATCTAGAATATATGTTTATCCACTAGAAAATAAAATATGTTGATAATCAACTGTTTCTAGTTAGTGTTTCAATGCATCATGGTTAACCATACATCGAGTTAATTGATTTTAAGTTAGCCTTGTTATGCAACATGGGTCAAAATACAGTGAGTGAATGGTTGCACTACTCGAGCAGATTCTGCTTTCTATTTTCTGCGAACATGTGAATCAAACTTTAGAGTGACGTCCGCGACACAATGGATGCGTGATTACTTGCTTCGTTGAATCAACTACCAGGAGGGGGTCTGCTACCCCTTGTCATATAACCAGACCAATCAAGAGAAGGAAGATCCTTCAGGTAGGGATAATTTACATCTCTATACATGTTTCAATTAAAGCTTACACAGCGACGAGCTAACCGTGAACTAATTCTGGCATACTATGATTGTTTGTTAATTCGTTGTTTTGATTATTGATATTCGAGTATTGTTTCTTCAATGTTTGATTAGATAATGCAGTTAGTTCTACAAACTATAGCAAAATACTGTATAGGCAGTTATATTACAACTTTTTATATAAAAAAAGTTTAGAGACTACAAATTTGAAAAATTTCTGCTGCGTGTAAACAATTATTTTTGTTGAACACACTATAACCACTCAGAGTCGTGCATAAATTACACCGTATTGACTACATAGGGTGTTTGGAAACTCGTAGCCTAAACCGCACTTATAGCATGTTTGAACCGAAAGTAATACAAAATCCGTATACACTAACATCCGGAAGACTATGCTAATACCATTAAATTGTGTTCAAAGTTTCGATGTACAGCACTGGGAGAGCAAATCTGTCAAACATGCGTGTACAACAAGTTGCATAGGAGTTAGGCGCGTGGCACGCCACATGTAATAGTGGCAAGCACTTTCTGTGATGTAGGGCCGTTAATGATGACCCTCAGAACGTATTCCATTTTCTAGATGGACTGGTGGGTTATTTACTATTAACTGTGGTATATTCTGCTGCCGTGTTCCAAGATGTTGAGGTATGTAGTACCGTGCGCCTAACTCCTATGCAACCTTTTGTACACGCAAGATGGAACAGCCTTGCTTTCCCGGCGTTGTACACTGAAACTTTAAACACAATTTAATGGTATAAGCGTAGTTTCCTGGATGTGTGTAGTGATTTTGTATTATTTTTGGTTCAAACAATCTGTATGTGCAGTTTGGGCTATGAGTTTCTAAACAACACCCTGTATATTATATTCTTAGAATTGAAAAATGACACCTGGACACGGGAATCGAACCAAGTCAGGTGCAGGTGTCATTTTTTAATTTTTGGTATACATCTAGATGGAGTAATCCTCACTAAAAGCATAAATAATAGCTTTGGCTATTTGGCCCTGTATACTAGTTTATTTATAAGAGGTTGATTCAGGAATCGTCAAGACACATGGTAATACCACAAGTAAAGTGCTGAAATCAAAATCTTGTGCTGCCTCTACCTTGGGTACTTGTGTTTAGTTTACTTTAAATTTGAAATACAATATCGCTGACAAAATTAAATCCAAAATGAAACTATTACTAAATATACTGGTACCTTATTTAATCTAAGTATAATTATGAAACTGTAGTCGACGCTTGTTAACCTGATATATTGGATCATAATGAATAATAGTTTTAACATATTAATCCAGATCTTCTTTCAAATTAGTTTCAAAATACAATTTGGAAGAATTATTTTACCTTTAAGGATCATGTGGCCCAAACTTAGGAAACAAGAGTTTCCATCAGATCCTTACATTTAGTATCCTTCGATATTAAGCTAATAATTTGATCAGGTTACTAATTAGATCACAGTATGATACTTTTAGAACACTACCTGAAAAGCTAGTTGTTAATGTAAATGGAGGAAAACTTTCTGATTTTCTTGTAGATAAAAAAAGTTTTATTTTCCATGTCAGGTATTCTTTAGTTTTTGGTTTCCCTTCCCACACCTGCATACAATTTTTTGGCGGCTTCCCTTAGATCTGTTGGTCCTAACTTTGAACTAGTCATGTCTGACTAAAGTTGAACTCTTCAATTCGTATGACGTCACTTTAATTCCATTGGTTCAGCTCAACTACCTCTTGGTATCTAACCAGTAAGGCTTGTTTTACATTTTTTCGTCACTATTTCACACATTCTATGCCTAACAGAGCAATGTCGAGTGTTCGTCATTAAATAATTGTTCTAACATAAAATATTTGTTCTAACATAAAATATTTGTTACTATTAATTACTACTACTAATTTAACTTGGATATTTTGTAACGTTAATGTGCCTGACGACAACTTTGCAGCAATGTTCAAATATATAGGAACTTTAACATTCTTAATAGGTTGGGAGGGGTTAATTTTTCCCCTATGAATGCCTGTATTTTGTCCTTGTGGTCTCCTTATATGATAAGCCTTACTCCACATCTTGGAGCTAGAGATGAACATTTACCGAGAAATTTTGAATGTGAAAATTTTCTGTAGTGGCGAATTGTGTTGGAGATATTAAATTGTAGATGTCGCATTTAGAGCCTATTTATTATACTTCAAAATATAATGTATTAAAAGACGAGTGGGTTATAAGAAGGGGGGAGGTGGCACGGTTGTGGGGGAGTGGTAGATAGGAAGCACGGAGGATAGGGGGAGGGAGAAAAATGTCAGGCCAGCCTTAAAATTATTTTAATAAACTTATTGGAACTCGTTAGATGATGTTTCAATTGTTAACCCGTTTAGGAGAAATTAATCTTACGAATAAACGTTGAGATCTGTGATATCTATATCTCGATTACACTATAGTTCCATTTAATAATTTGACATTATTTTACGGAAATAATAACTGAACATTTTCCGTTTTGGAAAATTTTTCGTCTCACATTTCTACTTGAAGCACGGGAGAAGAATATACCATAATTAATAGAAAACAACACAACATTTTATATAAAAATGGGAATTCATCATTAGTGGTCCTGCATGACAGCACGTGCTTGTCATTATTATTATTATTATTATTATTATTATTATTATATGTCCAGTGCCACGCGCCTGATTCCAATGTAACCGGTAGTACACACATGCATGCACATCTTTGCTCTCCCAGCGCTGTGAACCAAAACTTAGAACACAATCTATTATTGGTATTATCATAGTTGGCCGGATGTACGTGTAAAGGGATTTCTTATTACTTTTGGTTAAAACAAACTATATGTACAGTTTTGGCTATGTATATACACCTGTATATATGCTAACACATAGAATGCTAAGCTAAGCTAATCTAAGATATTCTGTGCTGTTCTGTCCTGGGCTATGACTTTGTCTGTTTGGTTTCACACTTATTGCTTTTCCCACCAAATTCAATGTTGTTTCTTTTTGGTCAGCTCCAGTTAAGCTTAGTTATGATGGCATTCTCCAAAATGTCTGTTTAAGTTTAGGTAATAGTATTGAAGAAGAAAATATGCTGATGTTAGTAGTTGTTTTGGAAGCTGAAGAAAATTTAGGAGGTGGGGTTTGAATTGTATAATTTATCCTTCCGTTTTAATATAAAAACATTTTTTGAATATAAAAACTAAATAGAATATTACTTAAATACACGTGAAACCAACTGAAAACTAAACTTTAACACTTCTTTAGTTATTTTCACCAAACCAGCCCTGCGTCTGTTCAACATGGAGCCAAAGGTGACCTGGTGGTCTAGGGGTAAGGTGTCAGACTTCTATGTTCAATCCTCGGTCCCGGCACAGATTTATCTGATTACCAAACCCTTCTTTCACCTCTGACAAGATATTTGTGAATGTGAGGAATGCCAGGCCTCCACCGTGGTTTGGATTCCACGTTAAACTGTAGGTACTTCATTTCATCTCACAATCACCCTACCATTACACATTAGCGTAAGTACGTATAACCCAAACGGGTAGTAAGACGTGGTGCTAATAATAATAATAATAATATGGAGCCCAAGCTGCGTTATGCGCATGAGCAACGTAGGATGGCTCAAGATGGGAGATGGAAAAATTACCCGGCCAGCAATCGGAAAAAAAAACCATAGCGCGGCGTAGCAAGACATAGCTTAGCTTAGTGTTCTGTGTGTGCCGGACTTTACTCTATGGGAGCCCCACCATTGTCCATCGAGGACCAAGGTTAATGGCTTTATAGTTCCCTTCCACGCTTCCCTTGAACCACATTTTGTTTTCCGTAATGTCCTACTTTATCGCAAATTATAACAGTGTTTATTCAAGGAACTGCTCAGTCTTCGCGAAAATTGGTATATGTTAGGCTTAGGTCCACAATTATGAGTAACGTGTCCGTTTTGAAAACATTTACATAATATGCTTCTACAATATGGATTGCTGCTTTCACGGGTTCCATAAAAGATGCAAGTTTAGTTAGAAACATTTCTCTCCCAAACTCCACAGAAAGACCATTGAGGTATGTGTTTAAATAGCGTAGATTCACTTCGTGCATTATTACTTCATTATTAATAGCATAATCTCCTAATTTGTATATATTGACGTTAATTTTTCTGCTTCTCTCATCAAACTCCTTAACACACTCTCCCTGGTTGAGTATGATTTTGGTTTGTTTCTAGTGGCTTTCCTTTTGAATTTTACTGCTAGTACCTTTGTTTTTAAATCCTTTTAAAATGCTAGCCTAACACAGCCTTAATCAAGAATCACAAAATCTAAAGCTTCACCTAATAAAATGTAATTAAGTCACTATTCTATGTTTGCCCTCATTTCAATCTGATAAATTTGATGCTTGTTCTAATTTTGAAAACAAAAAAACAGCATCACCATCCTCTGGTGGAATACTGGGTTTGTTTGAATCAATGAATAGGTCCTAATGTTTACTGAAGGATGTGGATCTGGTATATTAATATTTCTGGTATTAACTTGATCTATTTTAAGGTTCTCATTTTATTCTCTTAACTTTTCTAACTGACTAACTGATTGATCGATCTCTACCCCCATGACTATTACTGAAGCGGTTAATGTGATTAGTCTGCTCTTACCTTTATTAGTAGACTTCTCACGGCAGATGCTGGTGCAGTTGGCAGAAACATGCATGCTTGACCGAAACAGATGTCAGATCTCTGTTGTCTCATGTTTCTTACTCACTGTCTGTGTTGTAATTGATTCGTGACTGTCTTTATTTGACTACACTTCATTCATTAATAGCATACTAGCTTTTATTGGTTCATGAATACGATTAATACACAATCTATAAAAATAATTATTTTAAAACATAATTTTTTAATTGATTTAGTATTTGTGAGTCTTAAAACTATTTTATTTAATGCAGGTCAATGCTGACTTGAATATTCACTTAGCTATAATTATTTTAAAAGCGTAATGTATTGGTATTGATTGGTTTTCATACGCATGTATGTACCTTTTATGGGTAGGAAATCCTTTTTCCTCTAATTATTTATAATGTATTTTCATAAGCTGTAAATATAAATTGGATTTGGTTTTTTGGGCTTTAAATTTATGAAAAATAAAATGTAACCAAGTTAAGAGTCAAAAACAACACATTGTGATTTATTTTGAGATATAAGTTATCAACACACTAACAGTAATAATAATATCATTATAGTTCCAATTCTTATTTGTATAGTTATATTACTATTAGATATGTATTTATATTTATTTTTAATTGTTAATCTCGACATTTCATAAAAAAAATTGAATATTAATAGTGTCTTATTTTTAATATATATGAAATTAATAAACTAATTAATTTAAACACGTTGCGCCAAGTTAAACTACCACCATATTAACTAGCGCTAATACCATGCTGAACTCGACAAGGGGCTAAAACCAAGTATTTTACCACTTTTCCCTTTTTTTTTTGTGATAGCTTTTATCTGATTTTTTTAAAATCTAAAGCTGTGCTTGTTTTATCAAAAGCTTTTTCATGTATATATGCTTCATATATGGCTTGCATGATTTACATAGCGTTGGAAGTAAACATTAGTTAATACTCTCTCTCAGAACCATGTTATTCAAAATATTTCCCATCAACATCTCCATATTGTCACTTCATAAGTGAAATAGCAAGCAACATATTCTGACACATTACCATAGCAATAAATTCTGTCTTTCCAAATTTAATTAAGAGCCATGGTATTTTATCATTATTTCAAAAAAGCATTTGTAGTATTATTGTTGTGATATTATAAAAATATTTTTTTATTAATAAATGTTAAACTTGGCTATATATGAAAGATTAATATTCAATTCATATTTGTGTTATTATTTGTATATAATTTGATCTTGGAAAACAAGAAATACTCTGAATATGGTTTATTCGCTTTAATAAAAATAAATCATGTATAGTTCGTAAAATACGTTTTTTAAATTGTTGGCATAGATTATTTAAAAATGCATATCCAGAGCTTAGAAAAGAGAAACTGCAATGTATGTTTTTTAAAGACAATAACTTTATGTATTTATATTAATGATATTTTTTTAAATATTTTTTATGCTCTAAACTTAGTTTGCTATCTGTTCTCTCATCGAACCACTTAATTTTATTGTTACCAGAAAACCACTAGGACAAATAATGTCAGTAAGTTGAATGTGACATTAAATGTAATTAGGGTAATACTTATCTAGCCGCCTTGAGTACAGTAAGAGAAGACGTGTAGAACGTAAACTATCGCCTACCCATTTCGGTGTCGATGTCGTCTAACGCGCAACTCTCGTAATAGACTAGACTGCCTATGACAGAGATAGGGGTTAAAATTTTGGTCAAGTATACTAAGTGGGATTTTTCACTTTCCCTCTACGCAAATGTGGGTATATTTCATATTAATATAACCGTCTTAATCCCTAAAACCATAAGTGTAATTAGTATATAAGTGAATGGGTAGTAAGATGCAGTACTAAAAAAACACCCCTTCTTTAAAGACTTGGCCATTCGTTGATTGGCTGAGAGGGCTAGGCAACTGAGATGAAGTTAACCTTTTTAAGATGGTTTTTAAAAGAAACAGCTTACGCGGGCAACGTACTCTGTAACCTTAGAATTAATGACCGGACTGACGTGTTTTCTTAGGTCCCCTTATTCATAAAGCAAAACTTACATTGTTGTTGTTTCTTCTATTGTAAATAGTTGAGCTTTACTATAACCATAAATTTTGTAGACTTTCACATCCTTCAATAAATAACATAGCTCATTAGTCCTATTATGTCACGGTGATCTGGCGGTTCTAGAGGTAAGGTGTCTGACTTATGTGCTGGGGTCTGGGGTTCAATCCTCGGTCCCGGCATAGATTTATCTGATTGCCAAACTCTTCTTTCACCTCTGACAAGATGTGTATTTTTCAGAACTTGTGAATGTGTGGAATGCCAGGTCTACACCGTGGTTCGGATTCCACGTTAAACTGTAGGTCCTCTATTCAATCTCACAATCACCCTACCACTACACATTAGCGTAAGTGCGTATAACCCGAATAATAATAATTAAGTTTGATATTACAACGCTATTTAATTTGCTCTTTTTTAATATTAATTAGAACTTAAAAATAAAAATGAAAGGTAGAGTAAAGATGTAATTCAAGAGAGAGATCGTTATTATAATTAAATACAAGATGACACCTAGAATTTCCAAACTTGAATGGAAAGGGCCAGTTTCGAATATTAAACAGGATTATTCCATTCTGGTCTAGGTGTTGTCTTGTATTTAGTATAGCACCATAATTGAGGAATACTAAGTCTGACTATGAAACTGGCTCTTAGACGTGGTAGAAATAAATGCTCGAATAAAATTAAAATAATTCGACACAATCCTACAAACTTTCTTATATTGAGAATAGCTTTGGAGAAAAAGTTTGAAAAGAGGTTTTTAGTAAAATACCTTTACATATGTTTTACTTACAAAAACAAACACACTACTTTGTCACTTAATATAATCACTCTTGATGAATAAATTTTAAACCATATTATTAAAAATATTTAGCAAAATTCAAATTAAAAAAAACTTAACTGTTAATTGGTGTCGATACCCCAAAGTTATTAGTTTTTATTTGTAAAAATAAAAACTTATTCTTATTTATCATGAAAAACTATTCACAGATTCTCAATTTGTATTGGATCTTAGAGGACAATTTCCAAAACAGTAAAATTGTATATATTATATTTTAAGTAAACTACCCTTAAAATGTTTAATTTAGATTAATAAAGATAGATTATTATTGATATGTAAAATAGTCTACCGATACCAATTTTGAGCTAAATCACTAAAACAATTTTTTTTAATACTCAAATTAAAAAATAAACAGATATTAATAAACCACCCATAACCAAATTTCCCGCCAAAAACAAGTATTCAGCTTTATTTGTCATGTTTATGTAAACACTCCTCAGATATACATTTTAAGAAAAATCGTTATAGTCATTTTCTAAATAATTCGAATCAATAAAAATCAGTTCTCAGTAAAATACCTTTATAGAATTTCTACCCAAAACAAAGTACAATATATAGGGTTATTTTTAACGTCAAATACTCTTAAGATACCCATTAGGAACGAAATTTTTAGTGCCATTTTAAAAATATTTCCACTTTTTGAAAAATTATTGATCAGTAAACTATCCTTCAACGAGTTTTTATCCAAAAATCAAATATATAGTTCTTATTTTCATATTAAGAAAATCCTAGATATGAATTTTAAACAAATTATTTAGAGCCATTTCCGAAAAAATTTGAATTAAATAAAATTACTCATCAGTAAACTACACTTAGTTGAAGGGATAGAGTAGTAAATTTTTTTTATGTGGTATAGCCCTATAATATATAAATATCAAGATTGAATAAATTCCATCAAACTGTTTTGGATCCGTAGCCAGTGACAGACAGACGGACAAACAGGCTGAAATTGGGGCATATAGAATTGTAGAATCCACTTTTTACTATCTTACATTACAGGTAGAGAAAATAGTGTGATCGTCAAAAAATTGAAATCAAGATTTTGTTGAATGTCGAAGTTTCCCAAAAAAGTTGTTTTTGCAGTGCCATCTGTCTGTCTGTACCTCGGAGTAGAGCCTAAACTATTTTACTGATCATGCTAAAACTTGGTATCTGGAATTGTATATCCAACTCTAAAATTAAGTATGGTTTCCTTAAGGGCGAAAAGAGAATAAAATCGAATTTATCAAAATCGACTTTAAAGATTTTGATTAATTTCCAAGCATTGATAAATATTACAAACCAAATGGTTACTCTCAATTTTTTCGTCAAAATGACTTCAAGTGTTCCGTACTGATACTTATATTATAATTTTCTATCATATTCCCGTAATTCATTGAGACATGAAATTACGTATCATTGCAAATATGTAGATCTATTTATAATAAAAAAATCCATATTAGAAATATATTTTTATAAAACCAATAGTTTTCAAGCAATATGCAAATATATATATATATATATATATATATATATTAACTTTTCGAACACTTAAGATAAAGTATTGAGACCATCAAAATAATCAAACACGAGATGTTGATGGATGTCAATGTTTCATAACCCCTCGAACTCTAAAAAGTTTTTTTTTTCGATGCCCTCTTTCTGTGTGCCTGGCTAACCCTAAAATTAAGAGTAGTTTACTGAAGGGCGAAAAGAGAAAAAATAGTTTTTCTCAAAATCGACTCTAATGATTTTGATTAAAATTTATATCTAGTTATTGATTAAGATTATAAACAATACGGCTACTCTCATTTTCCCATGAAAATGGCTTTAAGGTTACTTTATAGAAGCAAAAATTTCCTTATCTCCGCTGATATTTGAGATACTAAATAACTTATTTCAAAATTATAATACTATCAAAAATAAATAACTTTTATTTTAAATATATATATTTTTATACCTATAGTTTCTAAGATACATCTTTTAGTGGTCAAAATTTATAAATTAGGAATTTAATAGCAATGCGATGACCTAAAGTTATGCAACCCCTAATAAAATTTGGAAAATTTCAGGCGGAAGTCAAAATTTTAATACGAAGTGGTGACCATTGTAGACCCAATATCGATATTTTTATTTGATAAAATATACAAATGAGGACTTTTATTCTTTAAAAATAGAATTTTAAAATTCAAGCTCGGGAGTCAAAAAATGTTTTACGTAAGTATAGCACAATTTGTGCTTATTTTAGCTAGTGTATATTATTTTGTTTCACATACATTACGAGATTTGAGTAAATATATATATTTTTAAGTAATGGAGAGAGAAAATCCATTTGGAGCTCGGTGCCGTTTATTTGTGTTCGTGTTCACATAAAATTTGTCATTTTAGATAGATTTTTCATGATCACAATACTTTCTCTTGATATTAGAAAGTAAAAAGAGTCAGCTACTACAGAGGGTAGTTTTGAGTATTTTCACAGGCAAATATATATATTGTGATATTTTACAAATCCATCCGTATTATGATTTTGTTCTTAGCTATGTTGCACATGTAATTTTCACAAATCCACAAACAGTTGAGTTTAATTAAAAATGATACAATTTTATGTTTCCATATTTCTTTTGTTTTCTTTCTTTTATCGTAGTAGCTTTGTTTCTTCAAAATAAACCCTTTGATCACCAAGCCCACTCGTTCCGTGAAGAAGAGACTTCACTATAGGCCCATGTAATAACTTGTAGTATTTCAATTATCTCGCCTTACTAAAATAATCTAGTGGGTTTATTTATTTTTGTTTATATTTTTATTACAATACTTAAAATAGTGTAGATAAATATTAAATTTAATGTTTTCGTTTAAATTCCAGGAAATTCTTTGGTTGTAAGCTATGTTTTTATTTTTGGATTAAACTCTTCGGCTTGATTATGTAAATGTTTTTTACTGTTTATTTCCTATAAAGATAAAATATTGTATTCGTTATGAATATGATTAATATTTACTTTAACTGTGATGTACCCCCCTCCCCGGACCCAATTATTGTTAAGTGTGTCCCCATTTAAGTATTGGTTTTATATTAAGTTGTGTTTTGTGTGTGATCTGTCTGTTTTATTTGTGCATTTTTTTTTATGTTTTATGTATGTGTGCTTGGTTCAAGCTACTTCCAAAATAGTTTGATGGATTTTGTTCAAATTCAATAGAGATTTTTTTAAAATATTTTCACATCATTCTAAAGGAATTTATTTTTATCTTAAATCTAGCCCTCAAATTGAGGGTAGTTTACTGAAGAAAAATTGTACCTACATTACGGATGGTAAGATTGTCCATTCCCTAATATCAACATTATTAACAATGGCTTACTTTACTAAAGACGCGTACACTGACCATAACACACCTCCTCCCCTCTTACTTTCAATCTTACACATTATTGCGGCTGTTCCCAACCTTTTTTTCGCATGCGTACCCCTTGACAGTCCAATTCCATAAATTGTGCCCTTAATTTTAGTAAAATAATATTTAGTTTTGGAATTCAAGTCTGTCAAGGAGCAAATAGTATAGTGAGTGTGTAAACTCGTCAGAAGAAGAGGGGGGGTGTTATCAGTAGATAAACAAGAGACCCCACGGGGTGAACTGCTCATTTTCTTCCCTCTCTTTCTATTTAGTATATTGGTGTCTTAAGTGTGATAGTGCTTAGACTGTTAGGTGCGTTAAGTCAAGATGCAACCCGCTTCAAAAATTATCATTTAATTCTTTATGTTGGCAACGTCATTAACTAAACTTCCACCCCACCCCTCTTTTTTACACATCTTAATATCTATCCTTGATATTTGCATATTTATACTAATATAATGTTGTAGAAATACTCATAGGAAAACTTTTGAGCAAGCGTACCTGCATTTGCATGGAGGTAAAGAGTAGTGAACACTTTGGTAATAATCGAATAATTAGAAAAAATGACAGTTGTACATTAGAATAGAACCCGGTACATTTGGCTTATAAGGCGTTGCTCTCTTTCATCTTTAGTTATACATAAACTACCCACCCGACCTGTATTTGAACCTCAATATTACCATAAACCGTCATATTATAGAAGATGAGATGACACTGACGCCTTAATCCACTTGTTCACAAGTGTATGGGTAGGCCCTCTAGCTATTTATTTCAAGAAGCGGTTTCTATATAAGTTTTTCGCGGGGATAAATTATTATTTCTACCGCGTCTTACTAACCGTTCGGGTTATACGCACTTACGCTAATGTGTAATGGTAGAGTGATTGTGAGATGAAATGAAGGACCTACAGTTTAACGTGGAATCCGAACCACGGTGGAGGCCTGGCATTCCACACTTTCACAAGTTGTGATTAATACACGTCTTGTCAGAGGTGAAGGAAGGGTTTACAATCAGATAAATCTGTGCTGGGACCCAGAAGTCACGGGATTTAAAAAAAATCAATTAGTTAATATGATGGCGGTAATGTATTATTTCTTCTTCTTCTCCTAAGAAACTCTTTCAAAGTTTCATACGGTCGAGTTCTGCTTGAGGTTTATCCAACATTCTTCACTGTGGGTGTGTTGGTGGTTGGTGGAAAGGGGGGTGGGGGGGGGGGTTGAATGTGTTGTGTCAACATCTTTATCCCTGCGAGATGAACTCCAATTTATTGGGGCAAGCTCCTCATCCAGTCTTTCCCCGCGGGCCCTCCAAACCTCACTAGCGTGGTTCAACAACCAACAGGAACGAAGAACTAAAACGAGACAACCTAAAAAACAAAACAAGAAAGCAAAAACCATTTTCTCAACAAAACACAGGTAGAAAAAAAGGACGAGGATGTTAAAAACAAAACTGATATTCTTTCCACAATTTTTTTATTTGTTTTTATATGTATCAAAACAATATAAGTATTTTGTTTTTAAATAAATAACATTTATAATATTATAATATCATCTTAATTTGGTTAAGTTAAGACCAGTACCTTTCTTAGATTTACCCACTTATCTATAATATCCTAATGTATAAAAATAATTATATATTATTTTTCAAAACTAATTTATCGTTTATATTATATACATATATTATGGAAGAAGAACGTTATCCAGCAAGTTAATAATTCTTATGAATTCTTATAAATAATAACTTTCTACTTAAAAGTGAATTAAAAACAATATATTTTTCTCAATTTTTTTTATTGTAATATAATTGAAAATATTTATTTATGCTAATAAATATAAATTATATTGCTTTGAACACTTTATTTTATAGCTTTAATAACTTAGTCATAAACACATTTATATTTTAATTTATATTTTGACTGAATAGATTTCTAAAAGTTAAAAATAACAATCTTTAATTATAGGCCTATTAATAAAAAATAAATCAGGGTCACATAATTCTTCTGAAGATCATGTTTTAAGCGATAATAAATATATATTTAAGAATTATATAAATCCAAATCTATTATTTATTTATTAGTTTTAGTAATTACTAATGGTGAGTACATATTTGGACAAGTGTTAAAAATTTCAATTCAAGGACAGGATTTGAAAATATAAAGGTTTAAAATACTTGATATTCTATATTTGGTGCCATGTATGAGTAATTATTTGTATTAAAATTGAATATTTCCATCTTTCTTCCAAAAGTATTCCTTTTATAATGAAGTCTATTTTTGGATGATTGAAGTTTGTCCAATAAAAGCACTCTTCACTTACCACCAGCATATTTGTTATCATAGCTCACCAGGCTTCAATTCTATTCTACTGTAATTCCATTCTTAACGCAGACATAATTATGTTCAAACCACTTATTCTATTCCTCTTGTTACTAACCAATCGTTTTAAGACAAACCACTTTCTTCATATACCCAAATAATTTTGGTTTATACAAAAATAAACTCAAATATAAATAGTAAAAATGTTTAAGAAAAAAGTCAACGACAATTTTAATATGAAATTTCTAATTCGCATTTAAGCCATACCAGACCAAAATAATATGGTAAAATATTCTAGATAATAATATTCTCAAATTTTCAGGGAATTTATTTGTACAAGTTTTAAGAAAAAGTTTTGTTTTAAAATCACATAAATAATAGTGAGTGGAGGTTGTGTCAGTATCGACCCATCAAACTATTAAATAGCATAATACTTGCATTTTATAGGAAATAATATAAAATAATTCCTCGGAATCAGCTAATATCATTATGAACTATATATTTTGTCAACTAATTGCTACCTTTATTAATATGCTTATCATCTACGAAAGTTTATGTAGATTTGTAATCTTATGTCAATCTGTGTATTTTTTTTAGAACCACGTGTTACTACACTTTTGGATTATACGCTTATGCATTAATAACAATAATGGTTTAGGAATAAGGAAGGCTATATTTAGAGGAAGTGTACCAGCATTTGAGTGGAACACAGTGTTCTGAAAAACCACCCTCAGTACACCCGACTGAGATTTGAACCTTGATCTCACTGCATTGGTAGTCGAGTCTACTGCGAGAGTAATGCCCTAGACCATACGGCCACTGAAGTGGGTAATATATATTCTTAAACATTATATTAGACAATAAAATATTTTTAATTTATTTAGCGCAAAATAGTTTAAATACATACACAAATGTACTTTTTTCTTTGAACATTACTTGGCCAATAGATTTAATTAGACCATTAAAACCCTCCGTGAATATTTTAGCATGAAAATACTTCTAAATAAATAATTTTACTTAATGAGGAAATGCATCTGTATAATATGGCTCTGTGTTCTTATAAATAATATCTCTCTCTCTAAAGATATAAGTTGGTACATTTTTTCCTTAAAATAGTCAAAATATTAGACAAATTTAGGAAGAATGGCTCAACGTAAAATATATTTATAATATATATGGGGGAAATAGTGATACGGTTTCTTAAATGAATTAATGTATCTATACAAAATCTACAATTAACTTAACTATAGAATAATCTCTAAACCATATTCTTGGCCTGATTATATCACTTCACAAGGAGAAATTCAAATAATTTAATATTTTAGGTTAGACCGGGATTTGAACTTGGCGTCTCTTAGTTCAGAACAAAGGCGCACCATCAACTTAGTCTTTTCATCTGTTTATTATTTTATTTGTTTATCACCACGTATTACTACCTGTTCATGTAATGAGCAAATATGATAATTACTCCAATGGAGTATGCATTTTAGATGTAATATACCCACATTTGCCTGGGAGGAGAGTGGTAAACCATTTAGGAAAAATTCGTCCTCAGTAGACCCTACCGGTATTATAACCCAAATCTCCCCGTCATTAAAATACCAGTCTAACGCGAGAGTAGCGCCTTAGACCATTCGGCCACTCAAGTCAGTATCAAATTAGTTGAAGTGTCCGATTAAGAAATGAAAGGAGTACAGATATATTATTTAGACAGAATATTATGTTTCCTAATCGTGTCATATTAATAGTCCGGGCTATAAACATTTTAATTATTCTAAAAGGGTAGAAACGAGGAATATACAATTGAGAAGTTAAAACTTTATTTTCATGTTAAAAAATGTTCTTAACAATATTATGGTAGTTTGCTTTGTTGTTATTTTAATTGTTGGATGAGATATACCCATGACCAAATATTTTGTCTCGAAATATTTTATGTAACTTATATTCCAACAAGTTTTAAAGTAAAAAAATCCCTATAGGAAATTAATAAAATTGTTGATTCTTAGAACAAATCAAATAATAATATTTATTTTAATGTTTAAATAGTAATTTAGTGTAATTTCTAATGTCTAAAATATTTGTTTTAATCATAGTATAAAAGTGAAAATATTTTAATAAGAATTTATTAAATTGAAGCCATGCTTTTTTTTCAAATTATCTCACTTTTCATCCGGGCTTTAACCATTTTAAATGCACTAAAGGGATAACAAATGATAAAGAACATTAAGATGAAATAAACAGACATTTACGTTATAAGAGAGTAAGAAAATGATCAAACAAACACGCTCGGTTTGTGTGGTTGTAATTCAAACCTTGACCTCCCAGTCTCCAGTAAACCATACTAGATAAGCCCGACATTTTGCCTACGTATCTGCCATTACAGGAAATCAACCTATTTGTTTAGCCATTATGTTCTTAGATACCCAATTTTCTGTCTCTATTTTATTATAGAAATATGCAAGATAACTTTAACTTGTAGGAATGAAAAAAAAAAATGATTTCTTCTCAAAGTGTAAAAGATTTTGAAATATGATTAAAATAACAAATTGATTTAATTTTCAAAAAATCTTATTTCTGTGTAGGGAATTGGATTATAAATGTTATAAACTAACACCAACATAATTTTTTATACTAACACAACATAATTTTATAGACTAACACCAACATAATTTTATATAATAACACAACATAATTTTATAGACTAACACCAACATAATTTTATAGACTAACACACATATAATTTTATAGACTAACACCTATATAATTTTATAGACTAACAACTAAATAATTTTATATAATGTCAAAATGCTTTAATTTTAGAGCGTAATTCATAAGAGTTTGTCCAAGTTAAATTTTCTGTCCTAAAATTTTATAGCAGAACCATATAGATTTTTATGCGTCACACAGTCAGATAAATATATATTTTTGAATACGTTACTCATGCTAAAATGTAGGAGATTTTGAATCTTCTAGTATCTGAGGGATGAACATAATATTTAACATTTCATGATATAAAGTTTAAATAATGACTTTAAATATAAGTTGGGTCTAATATTTAAGTAAATATTTACGACATATTCCTCAATAACTACAAAACTAAGGAAAATCTAAGATAGCTAAAATCGGAATGAAAAGATTTTATTTCTAATCAATTATTTGTTTATTTTAAAGTTTATTTTAAAGTTTCGTAAGTGCGTTAAACGGCATATATCTCGAACGGGTAGTAAGACGTGGTGCTAAAAAAGTGTATGCTAATAAATGTACACATATATGATCTATTTATGTAAATATGTATGTAGTTAGAGATAACATAATATGGTTATATTTAGAAACTCTAATACATATGCTAATATCTAGTTATATAATTTTTAATATTTAACTCTAATATTATTAAAAACGAGAATACATTTTATGAATTTAAACCAAGAATTACCTGCATTATAGATTTAAAATTGCATCATAACATAATAATCTTCATTAAAGTAATTGGTAAACAGACTTAGATCTTCGAAGTCAAAGTCAAGAAAAATTAGCACCCAAACCAAATCATATGAAACTTATTACCGTCAAACCACATTCTTGGAACATGGTTATAGATAATCCGATGGCAAGTAAATCGGTTCCGAATACAGGTTGTGTGTGCCTTGCCTGGACTTTTATTTTTAAACAGTTTTCCACATTGAAGTTACTTTTCATTTGAAACACTATATTTCTCATCGCTACCATAAATACCTTACTAAATACCTACCCAAAAGGAACTCGAAAGTTCAAAGCCACCAGAATTTAATATTTTTATTAAACTGTAACCTGAGACACATCCATCGAATTCTCGACCCACCAAGGGGACTTGTATCTTCAGGTTTCCTAACAAAGATGTTGTGTACACGCTTGTCATCACCCACACGTGCAACATGACTACCCCACCTCATCCTAAGCGCCTTTATTATCCTTAATATATTTGGAGATGCATACAAGCCATAATGTTCTTTACTTTGTATCTTTCTCCATTATGTTTATTCCTCCCTCTTTTATCAAAATATATTTCTCAGCATTTTGTAAATATGTGTATTTCCCGGACGTGTAGTAAGACAAGATGCAAGAACAAAACAAATAAATCTTATTTTACGTCTATGAATATATAAATGTACTGAGGAATTCATAAAATGTTAATAAAGCCTTTCTCTTTCATATATATAAAAAACTTTACTTTGATAATATAAAAGAAATAAAGTTTTACTTTTACTAAAGGCATATAATCCACCCTGATGTTAGGGATTTTAATATTTTTTTCCCCTCTTCAACTTTGTGAATCAAATAGTCTCTCTGAATGGTCAGGTTTAAAGAAAGATGTCTCGAGTTTGGGAGGGAAGGGGCAGAAATTCTTGCCAGGATATTCATTCAAGGAATTTTGCACAAAGGAGTTTGGGAATCTCTTTTTGTGTCTGCTAGTAATGTGTGTCAGATATTTGATATATATAAAAAAGGAATCAGACATGAACTAACTCTGTCAACTAATCGTGTTCACTCGATGTAAACCTTGATTTAATTAAGGAAATGAGGTGTCTAATTAGAATAAGAGAAAGTTAGAGAGAATGTGTGAGCGTAAAATAATTTTGTAAGCTCTAAAGAGATTGAGGATTAAGCAGGAGAAAAGGCTAAAAAAACCACTCACTCTTACTGAATTAAAATAATTTATTTACTTTCTTTTATTACCTACATCGGTGTTTATGTGGTCTAGGCAGGGGTTTTCAACTCGGTGTACGAGGCATTGTTATTAATGATAGGAACATATTTTGATAGTGGAAGCCTTATTTTTATTGCGCCTAGCTTAAATTATTTCATTTTATCATAAAGAAAATTGTATTCTTAAAAATAAGCTCATTGATTTCTTATTTTTAAATTCAGCGGTTAATTTTGTTTGATTTCTTTTCTAAGTCCAAGCTGCATTCAATTTTACTTGAACAGCGTTTGATATTTGTAAAAGTTTTAAATAAGCTAAACATGTGTAGCTTTATATATATATATATATATATATAGGTTAGGTTAGGTAGGCAAGTTAGGTAAGTATGTAGGTTGGTTAGGTTAGACAGATAGGTAAAATAGATAGGTTAAGTAGGTAGGTTTAGGTTAGATAGGTAGGTTTGGTAGGTATGTTAGGTATGTAGGTTAGGTTAGGTAGGTAAGGTTAGGTAAGATAAATAGATAGTTTTGGTTAGGTAGGTAAGACTAGGTCAGATAGGTAGGTAGGTTAGGTAGGTTAGGTCAGATAGGTAGGTAGGTTAGGTAGGTTAGGTCAGATAGGTAGGTAGATAGATAGGTAGGTAGGTAGGCTAGGTTAGATAGGTAGGTTAGGTAGGTTGGTTATATACATATTTATGTATCTAGGACTAGCTGCAAGTGGCTAGCGTTGCTCTGGTGAAGTTGATCTTGTAAACTCTCTTTGTATTAAAGTATGAAGTTTCTCTTTGCTCATACATTTTACTGTAAAACAAATCACTGTTATATTAAACAACCAAAAACTTGCGCAGAACTTATTTAAAAAAATATTTATTATATACATGAGGTATTTATATTTACAAAGTGTTTGAGAACACATTGGTATCGACAACATTATTTGTTACAATTTTATCCAACAGCCTCAGCAGTTCCGGAGTTCCGACTTCTGTAAAAATTGTTGAAATATTATTAGTGGTTGGCATCTTCAGATCAACCCATATCTAATCAAGTCCTCATTTGTCAATCTTTTTAGACCAATAAAACATATAAATATCGGGCTGAGAAGAATAAACACTTTATTATTAAAGAGATAGATATGTTGAAAGTGAACCATATTGGATACCTTTTTAACATCACAAACTCCCCTTCACCCGATGCAAGTCTATAGGTTAGTTTTAATAAAAAATGATCCAGATACTGGTTAACGAAAGAGGAAATTATTCAAATGGTAAACATTTATGACAAGACAAATAAACATTATTAAATTGTTACTTTATTCAACCTTATACACTAATTTCAGTTTTAATTATTTTTCTGGAATATCTGCATATTGACATTAGTACAAGGAATATTGTATCAAAGAAAATGTACAAGCATCTACGTGAAGGAACTGTGAGAAACCATTAAATAAAAATTACCTCGGTACCCCCGGCTAGAATTCGATCACCAAACTGTCAAGTCATTAGCTAATTTGACTTTACAGGACTGGCCCCTTTTATCTGCGTGACGAACAATGCCACTAGTCTACATTTTAGAATATATCATTATAGTGTAGCAAATTATGTTAAGTAGTTATTCATGACTTTTTGGATTGACTAGCGAGACATGATCTAGAAAATGGATAAGGCTTTAAAATTTAAAAACAATCCACTGGTTGAAACGACAAATCAATACGGAAAACCAAAAGAATAGATTATCAAATATTAAGATGATTTTATTTACTAGAAGTGAAAACTTTCGCACAAGATAAATATTTTTTACCATTTGTAATTCTGTTTTTAATTTTATTAAATAGTTTTTTATTTTTTTACTAAATGATGTGTTTTTAACTTTCTGATTTTTTTTAAATACATATTTTTGGGGGGGAAATATTCAAAAACTTGTGCTTACCTATTAAATTTAATGTTGATAATAATGAGCTTAAATAGCGTGACTTTCAATCTTATATTTATCAGGAAAAATTTAATGAAATGTAAGTTTATAATATAAATTAAGATAACATTTATATCAAGAAGTAAATATTAACATCTCTGTATTATTTAAATATATAAAATGTTACTACTTGTTTATTAAGATTTTAAATGTATCTCTTTATGGGTTAAGCAATTAGGTTCAGTACTTGTTAATATACATAGCACAACCCACGTTCTGTTAAAATAAAAATCTAAGATGTGTGTGTAGGGTGCTAGGGGGTAGTAATATCTAACACCTGAGCTTGCCATAAAAACTCTCATGGCACGAAGGTCATTACTTGCAGTCTAGTCATGACACCGACCGGAACAACGTGGCGATGTATCGTTAGTATCGCTCTAGAGAATCGTGCGTGCTTCGATAAGTTAGTGCGTAGAGTATATCCCACACTAGCACGGGGACTTAATAAGAGTCCACTTCACCTCTTATGGGGAGGTTGAGTTTTGAATCCAAACTGGGAACATTGTTTTGCTTATTCGTTTTCCCACTCTCCCTCTATACGAATAGACGTGGTTCACAAATGGGAAAAAGCTGTCACATCTTTTTATAGAGACCTAAAGAGACAGTTCAACGAAGATATCCACGTAGAAGACTTAAATAAATCTATAGGGGATTTTATCGTAAGTTACATTCATTCACATATTTAAGATTTGGGATATTATTTTAAAGTATCTACTATCAGTAGATCACCCTTATGTAAGTTTTCCTAATAAAAAACAACAAACTATTTTATTTCTCGTATAAAACGGAAAATTTCTTAGATACACTTTTAAAATTCTCATATATTCATAAACCACTAATTAGTAAATTACCATTAAATTACTTTATTGAGAGAAACATACATAAAATATTAAATACTATGTATTATTATATATTATTTAGTACCACGTCTTACTACCCGTTCGGGTTATACACTTAAGTGCTGATTACGTTAATGGATTGGGAATTGTGAAGGTTTAATTTAGAGGAAGTTAACCCGCATTTGCGTGGAGGGAGAGTGGAAAACCATTTAGGCAAAACCACCCCCAGTTCACCAGACCGAGATTATAACCTCGATCTCCCCGTCTTCGGCAGTCAAGCTCAACACGAAACAAGTGCGTTAGCTAACTACGCCACTGAGGCGGGTATATATACTATTTAGAATAACTCTCTGATACCCAATTAGAACAAAATTGCTATACCCATTTTTGAAAATATCAATATTGTTTAAGTCATTCACTAATAAATTACCTTTAAATAATTGACTCTCCGAAAAAACAGCTGTACAGTGCTGTATAGCATTTAAAACTGTCCTTAACTATCTGATTATTTTAACATAATTGTTAGTCCGACACCTTAGCTCAGTCGGTAGGCTGTCTTTTCTCTGAGTAAATGTGCCGGGTTTGACTCCAATTATATCCTAAGAAACTCTCAATGGTGAAATTTGGGTTTCCCCTTTCATAGTGATGAATTAACGGCTGGAGACTGGATGTTGTGTCTGTTCTAGATTTAAGTTAGTTTATAGGTCGTGTGCTGATATAATAAGTCTATTTTGAAAGTGCAATTTATATGCCTATAATAAATCTTGCTGCAATGATTTAAAATAAAAGGAAATTGTATAGAGATGTTGTGTAGGTAGTTACCCTTGATTTTAAATATAGAATTAAAACCAAGCTTGTTCCCGGAAGTATGATCATCATCATTTACATATCAAATTTGAACTAAAGTCATCAAACGGCTTCGGCTGTAGAACAGGTACAGACAGATACAGAGATAATAATCAAACTCATTTTTTTGATCGGCGGCACTTTAATCATGGTGGTCTAGGGGTAATGTGTCAAACTTCTGTGCTGGGGTCCGGGGTTCAATCCTCGGTCCCAGCACAGATTTATCTGATTGCCAAACCCTTCCTTCCCCTCTGATAAGACGTGTATTAATCACAACTTGTGAATGTGAGGAATGCCAGGCCTCCACCGTGGTTCGGATCCCACGTTAAACTGTAGGTCCTCCATTTCATCTCACAATCACCCTACCATTACACATTAGCGTAAGTGCGTATAACCCGAACGGGTAGTATGACGCGAAGCTAATAATAATGATAAATCATTAAGATGAATTATAATTTCAAGGTCTAAAATGTTGACATTTCAAATATTACTTTCTTATAAGATTAAGTATAAGCAACTTAGGTTATTAAAATTAAGAACAGGTTTAATGTTTACATTTAAATGTGCAAATTCTCATTCTCTTCGTACCAGATCGTCAATACATTTTATGATCCATTTTCAATGTTTATATTATTATACTACTATAAGGTATACGTCTGACTCCCTCAATGATATTAATGTTTACCCATTTCCAGATGGGATAAAAATTTGAAATTATGCAAACTTATAGTTTCTAGTCTAAAATTATCTTATCCACTACACCAATACAACCCGAACGGGTAGTAATATGTGGAGAAGCTAACACTACACCAAGACAACTTTTGAACCTTGACCTCCACAACATTATCGAACGATACCAGATAATTTTGACACCTTATTCCAAGTAACTACCGATGCGAGTACCTACTTTTTTTATAAAGTTTACTCTACTTCGGTGGTCAAATGGTTTAATCTGCCAATCTCACAATAAACTTGATCATCAATCTTGGTAAGGTCGGGGTTCAATCCCCAATCAGGTCTAAATGTTCTTCTTGCTCTCTTTCCAAGAAAATATGGGTATATTATCTCTACAATGCTTCCTTCTTCACCTTTACCTCATTAGAGTAAGTTATCATATATGTGTAGAAACTGAATGGGTAGTAAGACGTGGTGGTGAAATACATATAAGAACTATTTGTTTTACTGTCTTATCTTTAGTAGATAATAAAAATAATTCTTGGATATTAGATCTGAAATCAATTGCTTTTAAAAGTAATGCCCGGGAGCATAAAATAATCAATTATATTATTTCAATATAAAAAAGGATTATACAAATAGTTTTAATTTATTACTAAAAAATATTAAATATAAGATAATAATAGATTCGTTTGGTTCGTTTACAAATGACTTACAATTAATATATTAAATTGTATATTAATAATTTCGTAAAAGCACATGCCATGCCATTAGTAAATGTATCGATTATTACTGAGAAAAATTCGAAAACTACACGTTATATCTCGCGTGGTAGCATTTTATTTAACTACGTCAGCGCGTGGTCTAACGCGCTACTCTCGAAGTAGATTTGATTACCGATGACGGGGAGATGGAGGTTCGAATCTCAGTCGGATGTACTGAGGGGAGGTTTTCCCAAATGATTTTCCACTCTCCCTCCACGCAAATATAATCTCTCAAACCCCTAACACATTTAGCATAACTAGGACATAAGCGTATAACCCTAAATGGTAGTAATTACTTATGCTAACAATAAACCACGTCAGATAATAAACTATTTAGAATAATTCAAATCTAAACAACCCTAAAATTTGCCTTAATCTTAAAACTATGCGGTATAAAACTTGTGGATATTGGATAATACAATATATGACACAAAGCCCAGAAAGGTCTCGTTTTATCAAACTATCTTTATACCCATCAATCATAAGGAATTACTTAAAGTGACATCATGGTATGGCTTTACCCCCCACTCCCCACTACACCTACTCCCTCAAATCACCATCTTCCACACTCAAGTAGGCCTACAGATAAGAAATGCCTTATCAATCTAGATTCTATTTCCATGCGAATATTTATATCGATAAATTTCCATATGAACAAAGCCCCTATTTATATACACATTTTAAAGGCATCCATTATTTCGTTCACAAGTATAAATATGAACATTATTACAACGGTCTCTTGGATATTCTTCAAAGTTAACCAAAGTCTAAGAAAATTAGTTTTATCTGCGCGAGGTTTTTTACTCTCAGTTCAGCATATCCTAATATTTACACTAATGAGGTAGCGATGAGGACAAAAAGTAGAGGAAAATAATATACTTTTAGCTTATGTTCATGGTATGTAGACTATTATGAGGAAGGTAGAACTATAGATAGAATGTGCGCGTATTTACGTGAAGGTAGTATGGGATTCTAAACCAGACCTCTAAGTTATTGGAAAGGCAAACTTCCAGATAAGGGTACAATTTAAATTTTCATACCATAGGCACAAATGCATTCTATAACTTGAAATAAGATTAGAACAGAATAAATATAATCGTTTATAAAATATTTCATATGAGAATAATTGATCATTTAAAGAGGTGCAAACCATTTACCCTGAAATATATAAGGCTACGAACACACAAATACAGTACAGAAAATCACAGTAGATTAGCTGAAAGGAAATCTACCTGCATAAGATTACAGTTGGGGATTGGGATACGAGAATGAGGATCAAATATATGTATACTCGTTTGGGATTCAAACCCCAATCTCACTGTCAACGTAATCACGTGAATGTAATCATGTAGAGTATACATAATATTTTTAATTAATATATATACTCGTTTATTGTTTACAAGGCTATTTTTACAATACTTCCATCAGATCCTAATGTTTCCAAATAAAATATTGTTTCGTACTGTCAGTCAATATCACGAAAATAATGAATCACAAATAATGTGCCCATCCAAAATAGGCCTCACGATATATGTATATATTTCATTCCATAAATGGAGTTAATTAATTTCTGTTAAAATATAGGCCTACGCATATAGCCAAGGTAAAGGGGAGAGAGGCAGGGGTGACAGGGAAACGTGGTTTGTACGTTTTTTCATGGTTAATTATTTATTTTCGGTTCAGTAATTCGTGGAACGATTTAAGCGATCTGTAACGAAGCAACTTTAGAGTTGGCTTGTTAAATATCTCTCCCTTTTACCTTGTGTCAGCATATTAAATACTGTTAATGAGTAAGTTTGTATGCTTAACGTTTGTCTATATTACGCCGCGGGTTTTACTTTGCAAACTTTACAAAATACCGAAATAATTTACCCTTACTCGGCAACATATGTGGGACAGTTGCTATGAGGAAATGGTTATCAAAGAGCACTACAGGGTGAGAGTTAAATATAATTTGTTCGAATTAATTTTGTATGGTATTAAATTAATTTAGGACTTAATTTATGCATTAACAAATACAAAATTACACAATATTTGATGCACCTGAATGTTTACTTACTCCTACAGTTTTGATCTAGCGTTTGAAGGTGTTATATTCATATTTTGATCAGTTGCCCTTGACTGGGGTATTGGCAAGCATTTAAAGTGGTTTTTTTATTAAAAACTATTAATTTTGATATATTATTACATCCTTATTACTATACACAAATATCATTCCTCGATTACTTATATAAGTTCTAATACCATCTTCTTAATGCACATCAAATTATAAATATTTTTTATTTAATATAAATTCAGTTATTATAATCAAAAATATGAACTAACATTTCTTTCATTTTCATCTTTAATGATTGCCTTTCAAAATCATAAGCTAATGTTAGTATAAAAATTATATGATACGGAGCGGCGATAAAATATAAATTTCCCCTAATCACATAGATTATAATAAGAGAATCCCTGAAAAGGTGTCCTAATGATTCGTCTAAAGTCTGAGTATTTATTGACAATACTACTTTTATTCTATGAAGTTATGGCGTTCATAAATGATATATTTTTTGTTTGAGAAACCGATAAAAAAGTTTCAATCCCCATATTTGTAGTTAAATTAATATTTATAGTTTTTAAACAAACTTTTTATGATCGATTTTGCATTAGTTTTTCATTTCAAACATATTGTAAATAATAAATAGTTGTATTCTTGTTAAAAAAAACTTTAGATTTTAAATTACCAGTCATTAGTAGAGAGGGATAAATATTCTTATCATTCATAACAAAGGAAAATCTGTGTAACGATCTATAAGCAGACAAAATACTGTTAAACGATGCAGAGGACAGATATATTTCTATGGAAGGGAATAATTGAATACTACAAAAGGCACAACTTAATTGTTAACTCACACAAAGTAATGTTCATTATGAGGGGAGTGTTGTTACTTATTAATTAACATATATCTCACACTGTAGGCTCCACGTTTGTGACGTCACGATGTTGGTGTTGACTCTATCTATTTATCAATCATATAATTTAAAAGTATCTCCGTAAATATCAATATTTGAAACATATTAATGAACTCCTCAATTATAAATAAGAATATATGAGCCAGGCTATCTTATATCACACATGAGATGTGCCGACACGGCAAGCACTTGTTACCCGTATGAAGTCTCCGTGAAGTTTGGGAGTAAATACATTATTTTTAATAAAATAATATCAAAATGGAGGATTAGTAAGAATAGAAAGATCGGAGAGTGGTACACAAAACCGGACATAGCATCGATCATTAGGAGCAGAAGACTAGAGTGGTTTGGTCATGTCCAAGTAACAGGTAGGGGTGGAGGAGGTCAGGATGAGTAACAGGCAGGTGGGGAGGAGGCAAGGACTAGTAACATGCAAGAGAGGAGGAGGCCAGGATGAGTAGCAGGCAGGTGGGCAGGAGGCAAGGACTAGTAACATTCAAGAGAGGAGGAGGCCAGGATGAGTAGCAGGCAGGTGGGGAGGAGGCAAGGACTAGTAACATGCAAGGGAGGAGGTGGTCAGGATGAGTAACAGACAGGTGGGGAGGAGGCAAGAACTAGTAACATGCAAGAGAGGAGGAGGCCAGGATGAGTAACAGGCAGGTGGGGAGGAGGCAAGGACTAGTAACATGCAAGAGAGGAGGAGGTCAGGATGAGTAACAGGCAGGTGGGGAGGAGGCAAGGACTAGTAACATGCAAGAGAGGAGGTGGTCAGGATGAGTAACAGACAGGTGGGGAGGAGGCAAGAACTAGTAACATGCAAGAGAGGAGGAGGCCAGGATGAGTAACAGGCAGGTGGGGAGGAGGCAAGGACTAGTAACATGCAAGAGAGGAGGAGGTCAGGATGAGTAACAGGCAGGTGGGGAGGAGGCAAGGACTAGTAACATGCAAGAGAGGAGGTGGTCAGGATGAGTAACAGACAGGTGGGGAGGAGGCAAGAACTAGTAACATGCAAGAGAGGAGGAGGCCAGGATGAGTAACAGGCAGGTGGGGAGGAGGCAAGGACTAGTAACATGCAAGAGAGGAGGAGGTCAGGATGAGTAACAGGCAGGTGGGGAGGAGGCAAGGACTAGTAACATGCAAGAGAGGAGGTGGTCAGGATGAGTAACAGACAGGTGGGGAGGAGGCAAGAACTAGTAACATGCAAGAGAGGAGGAGGCCAGGATGAGTAACAGGCAGGTGGGGAGGAGGCAAGGACTAGTAACATGCAAGAGAGGAGGAGGTCAGGATGAGTAACAGGCAGGTGGGGAGGAGGCAAGGACTAGTAACATGCAAGAGAGGAGGTGGTCAGGATGAGTAACAGACAGGTGGGGAGGAGGCAAGAACTAGTAACATGCAAGAGAGGAGGAGGCCAGGATGAGTAACAGGCAGGTGGGGAGGAGGCAAGGACTAGTAACATGCAAGAGAGGAGGAGGTCAGGATGAGTAACAGGCAGGTGGGGAGGAGGCAAGGACTAGTAACATGCAAGAGAGGAGGTGGTCAGGATGAGTAACAGACAGGTGGGGAGGAGGCAAGAACTAGTAACATGCAAGAGAGGAGGAGGCCAGGATGAGTAACAGGCAGGTGGGGAGGAGGCAAGGACTAGTAACATTCAAGAGAGGAGGAGGCCAGTATGAGTAACAGGCAGGGTTGGAAGGCTGTTGTGAGCGAGGCTAAGAACAAACTACGGTTTGGATGGGCAGAGGTAAGTAAGTAATATCGAAATGCCTGACACGGATTGTCCGTGCTATCTAGGCGATGTCTCGACTAGGACTGGGACTGAGGTAACGTTGGTGAAGACAAACCTCACTCAAGATTACTTCATTTCAAATGTTCTATTTACCATTGATAATTTGACCTTGTTCTTATTTTCTTATCGCCCTTTTCACCCTTTCAAACCTTTTAATCCGCTTTTACTACTTTTAGCCTTTTTAATTACCCTATTTATTTACTTATTATTTTGAATAGATTTACATTTTAACTCTTTTTTCTATCTTTGCACTTTTAAAGTATTTTTTAACTTTTATAATCTCAAATAATACCTTTTATTCCCTTCTTTCCTATTGGTCTTTTACCCTTTTACTTAAACTATGTATCCTTTTTTTAAAAAAATCTTAATAGATTTACTTTTACCCTTTTTGCACTTTTAAATTTTTTTAAATATTTTCACCGTCAAATATTTCTCCCGCGCAAAGCCTGGTACTTAAATGTACTAGTGAAAATTGAAATTTACATTCGGGTTGTATTTAGCATTGCATTATCTGGGTAAGTGTTTAATACTACTGTATATATATATATATATATATATGTTTAAAAACGATATTATTTGAACAAATACATCATTTAACCCAAAATAAACTATTTATATAATTTAAAAAATCACAATTTAATAATTTATGACACACCAGATATAAATAAATCCCTTCATTTACTAAAATCAACTAAAACCAGCACAATTATTATTCTAATAAACCACCTTAACCTACTAATTCAATTTAATTTGTAGTGTTTAAATTAGTTTAATTATATTTGCATCGTACCTGCTATAGTTGTGTTCTTTTTAAACAAGGGTATTTATTTGCTTCTCTACTATCTAGGTAGATTTTACACCACACCTAGCTTGTTAGAACTTATCTCACTTTCATTTAAAGAGCACGACGGGCAATGTGTGCCTATTTTAGACAAAGATCCATTTAATAGATTTTAATAAAATGTATCATTAAATATAATTAAAAAAATAGCATCAAGTCTTTCTTCCACATGAATAATTTTAATTTACAAATATCTTTAAATAATAAGTGCACTTTGAGTTGAAAATTTTCTCTTAATATAATGAATATTAAATTTTTAAATCAAATCTTCTCCTAACGGTTGTATACAAATTGTCTGACCAATCAAATCTAATAATCTCTTACAAATTAAAGGTATCTCCATTTATTAAATTTTAGGTTACCCAGTTTAAAATACAAACACTAATATATTAATAATTCCGATTTGTTGCCATCGTTTTCACTAAGAAAGAATTATCCTAATTAATTTTAACACTTCTGTACTATTATAACGAATAAAATCCAAGTCACCAATTTATCATGTAGTGACAGGGTAAAGGGTTGGTGCTCGAATTATGGTCGGTTTCCCTGTGACTCGTTTTTCTTTACGCTGAGGCCTATACCAAACCAAAGCTGGTACAATTTCTTCAGCAAAGAAATAGGTTCATAAGAGAATATTGATAAAATGAAGTACAAGACTGTATGTAGCAGCCTTGCGTTCAAAAGAAAAGGAATCATAGAGATCGATAAATATCTTGCATTGCCTTTTTATAAAACAAATCCTTGAGCTATTTAGAGAAAAAACATCAGAGAAAAAGTTTTCATTCAATTCCAATACGCCCTTGGAAAGTTATTCAAGTACTATTGAGATAATTAGAAATGGACAAATTATACAATGTCAACACTGAAGTAATATTCTATTTACTTTCTCCAACATATTGTTTGATATAAAAGTAATAAAAAGTGTTGCTAAATACCCGTTACCTCTCATTTCATAGTAATAAAACTAAATAAGTAAAATCAAATCTTCTCCTAGCAGTGTTTTCTTCTGGGAGGAAACTGCGAATCTATTCTCCACTGGTTAAGGACCTGCCTTTGTACTTTTACTAATCTGTTTAATACCTTTTAGTGCTCTATTCTCTTAGATTGCCTTCATTAGTAGTAGATTGGTACATCGCCATCTCATTCAATTGATGAGGTACTAAGAGGCGTCATCTGTATGGTCTTAATCCTAACTAAGTGGAGAGGACAACCTATTTGGAACCGATCTCCGAGTACGCTGGTTCCTTCTTGGAGGCAGTGTTTTGGCGATCGATGAATCTGTGGATTAGCTTTGCCACTTTGTCTGCAAATGATCGTGTAGAAAAAAAAAGGAAAACATATCTTACAATTATACAGTGGAATATTTTATATTATACATTGCAACTTACTAGCCTTTCATGCTATCCGATGGGTTATGGACGAGAGTGTTTTTTCTTCTTTTGAATCATAACTTACTAGCCGTATGGACTATCTATCATCTTTTAATAACGCTAATGGGGTCGAGTTGTGGAAGTTAGATATTGAAGGAACTACATCAGCATTCACGCGTAGAGAGGATAAAATTATCTTCATTACACCTGACCTCGATACGAACCCCGATCTCTCTGTCTCTATCCAATCAAATGAGCCTGGCAACTTTTACTGTCTGCACATCAATGGTTATAGCAGTAGATTTAACCTTAATACTAATATCGCGATAAATTTGAGTCATGGGTAGTATATCCCACCATGTTTCATCGCAATCTTCAAATATCAGGCTCAACGAGTAAGTACAAAGATACTACAAAGAAACTGTGTCAGACTTTACTTATCTAAAATATTGGGGAAACAAATATCTACAAATAAGTACCCGATTTTGGATTTAAATCGAGAATATATCACTGGCCTACCACATCAATTCTAGACATGCTAATGACCATGATAATTTAATTTCAAGTCAAATCTCAACCATTTAATATTTTCTCACTCCAATAAATTTTAAGGAGAAAACAATAATTCTTGTATAAACCTACAAACATTTACATTCTAAAAGTATCAAATATTTGGTGCCATATCGTTGCTATTTATAGCTAAGCAAATTTTGGCTTTAAAATTCTTAATTATTTCTGATCGTTTATTTTATAAATATTTTTATTAAAATATGTTTGTAGATAAAAATCTATGTTAAATATCTTCAAAACTAAAACCTTTTACTATAAAGTACATTTGGTTTTAATACATGACTAGGAGATTGTGTCTACTTTAAAACTCAATAAAGTAAATTATTTTAATATGTTTAAAAAAAATGTTTTGAGAAATATCAGAAACACAAAATATATTCCTTTTATTAAAATTAAAACGATTCTCTTTCAAAGTTAAAGTCCCCGAACATTTTCTAGTTTTTCTCCTTCTTTCTCCAAAACATCTCCTTTACTTTTCATTAGTTCGTCTTACATTAGCCATTTGCCCGAGTGCCACTACTGCTCACCGTCTAGTAGTAAGACCACCCACACCTCCCCGCGCCCATCTCCATGGTATCCAAACCACTCTTATTCTAACTTCCCCCAACACCATGCAATATAAATGGATGTCACGTCACAAAGCACGCTATGTGATCTTCAATTGTCGAGTCTAGTAGCGACTCTCCTTTCATAGACGGAAAATCCCGCAAACGAACGAACGTTTCTCCCTCTATCGTCTACTCTTTTAGACTATACATAGACCCAACGTCATGGTCTTGATAGTCCCCAAGTCTTTTTTTTTAACTTTGGCTTCTCATTATGATCTCACTACTGAGAGAGGGAGGGAGGAGAGTTCTAGGCGTCACGCAAACTTAATTGTGGGTGAAAAAAAATGTTAGTCACGCCGGCACTCATGTAAAAATAAAGATAACAAGTATACAGTTTTAAAATGGCATATACATTGAGTTCTTAAATAAAATTACAGATTATTTTCACATTTGGCGTTTATAATTTAGATTTTCATCCCCGTTATGGATTACTGATGAAAATGAAATTAGCATTTAAAAATTTAAGAGTATTTAACATTAATTTTAGAAACAATACCTAATTACCTCTCTGGACTTTAGGTGGGGTGTAAGGTAATGCAATAAAA
This sequence comes from Timema californicum, assembly GCA_902141385.1. Lineage (NCBI taxonomy): Eukaryota > Metazoa > Arthropoda > Insecta > Phasmatodea > Timematidae > Timema > Timema californicum. The sequence goes on from CABFOW010000276.1 coordinate 302,013, forward strand.
AGGTTATTTTTTGCACTTTCATATAAACCAATTTTGTTGGACAAATTAAATACTTTATTGATCCAGTAGAAACATATTTAATATCTGCGCATAGGTTTCACAACATTTGTTGAATATTTGTAATGAGCATTTTAGCATTTAATGATCAACTTTTTAAATGAAGAGAGAAATTCCTTACCAAATTCTAGGACACCCTATACACACCTATATTCAACCACACTTGAGGTCACCCTTTGCGGATAAACTCAATGCTTCTACTGGATAAATATTTGTTTTATTTTACAAAAAATAAATAAATAAAAAGTCTTTCCCACAGAAATTGAAAAAATACTAACCTTATTTCACAACCCCTACTATCTCATATTAAAGAGCTCTAAAGTTCAAGGCCACCAGAACATAAGCTCTCAACTCAAATTGATCCTGAGACACTTCCATCCAATCCATAAAACTGACACATCTTCTTTAAATACATTCTCACATTCTCTCTTTTGACGTATTTATTTACTAAAGAGTCCTGTTTCTCCAGGTTTCCCAACTAAAATGTTGTGCACCTACCTGTCATTGCCCATATGCGCAATATGGCAACCCCACCTCATCTTACGCCTATCTCCTACATCTCATCCTAATATGTTTGGTGACGCGTACAAACCATGAGGATTATCATTTTTAATTTCTACATTCAAACACACAATTATGCAGTGACATAGCAAGGCCATTAAATGTCTGTGGTGGGTCTCGATTTTGGCACCTCCTTCCTGGTGTGGAAACCAAATTCTTATAAGACGCTTAGTAAGTGTTTGGATAAAAATAAGGCTGCAAAACCAATCCTTTAAAAAAGGCAGTAATGTAGCGAACTTCACCTTAATAAAAGGCAGTTAGAACAGTGAAATCCTAACCCAAAAGAAGGCACTATATTCTTCATGCGCCTGCGCGAAGCGATTACAGCTGCGACCTTCTGGAAAGCTTGGACATCTCGAGTTGCCTTTTGACGATACTAGAGGGCGTGAATATGGCATGGCTTTCAAATATGTACCTTAATTATATTTTAATGATTTAAATTGAATACTTTATATTCATTATATAATAATTAATTACGATTTCCATAGTGTTATAAAGAACATAATATCTATAGTAGTTAAATATATTATTATAATTATTTTTTACTTGTTTTAATTTATTTTTCTATACTTTTTTTTACAAAATGACATCTATATGACACACCTTGACCTATGGTTTCAGTCAAGGAACCCCCCGCAATCCCCTTACTCTTACTATGACACTTCACACACTTATAATTCAATTGCTTTGTGACATGTCGAATAATCTACATATAATTATTGTGTTATTTGGTGGATTATATTTAATATTCATCACGCACTGATGGGCACGTGAATAAGGAAGTCACCCCCATATTGTCTAGTTTTCCAGTGACGTGAAGGTCTGGTTTTGAATCCTGGACCAGAACTCTGAGGTCACTTTTCATAAATGGCTCCCCATTATGCATCTACGCCAATGGGAGTTGTACCATTCACATATACCTACCCATCTATTGTAACCGGGTAACCATGAAGGGTAGTAAGACGGGGATTACTGGAAGGAAATAATGTAGGAAATGTTTGGCAGGACTAGCGTGTCGCAATATATTAAATAGTTTTGTCAGCGTAGAGGGAATCGCACTAGTAACCCCCAAGACTCGTGGTTCCCTCTAATAACCCCTCATAAAGAGGGATTAGATTCGATCTGTAAAGGATTTACCGGGATATTTATGCACAATAATTTTTTTTTTTGACAAATTGAGTCTACATAGATAATTAATTTAATATCTAATTTGCAATCATTATGGAAGCATCACACTTAATAGTTAATATATTAATATCATTCTTATTTATTCTATGACAGAGCTCAAAATGTCAATTGTCGCAATTACTAACGTAAACCACCTATCTCTCTATTGAGCTAATTATATCCTGTCCACCCCATTACATCCTATCTCTATCTTTTTTCTAGTTATATCCAATCCATCTCATCTTGCCTGATCCCTGTCTTTATCTAGTTATATCCAATCCACGTAACAAATGCTTCAAATAAAATAACTAAGCGTGATTTTGCTTTAGTGTTTCTACTGCCCATAAAGTCACTCGACATGTTTTTTTAATATAGCTACTAGCTCACAAGGAAAATCCATTTTAATTAACTTTCTCCATGATTACAATCACTATTCACTTTATTTCACTGTTTCAACTAATCGTTCATTGAAAAAAAAAGCTGCGATATTAAACAATTAGAATTGAATGTTTTCAAATTAAATCTTACAAAAGCCAGCTTGTGTCGTCTGAGTCAGAAAATCGATAAGTGTGTGACTTGTGTGATATATTTAATTTGTGAGTGTGAGTGAGTGAGTGCGTGCGTGCTTAACTCTAGGCTTGGTTAAAAAAAACACTTATAAAACAATTACTATTAGCACCGCGTCTTACTACCCGGTCGGGTTGTACGAACTCACGCTAATGTGTAATGGTAGGGTGATTGCGAGATGAAATGGAGGACCTACAGTTTAACTTGGGATCCGAACCACGGTGGAGGCCTGGCATTCCACACATTCACAAGTTGTGATTAATACACGTCTTGTCAGAGGTGAAGGAAGGGTTTGGCAATCAGATAAATCTGTGCTGGGACCGAGGGTTGAACACCGGACCACCAGCACAGAAGTCTGACACCTTACCCCTATACCGACATGTCGCCTTTATAAAACAAGCTTTAACAATATTAAATAGTATTTTTAGGTTTAGTCAAATTTATTTAGCTCCAGTGCTTTTTATGTATGTAATTTTTATAATTGCAATATTAACTCAAACTGTCAATTTTGTCCAAGCCTTCACTTTGATACCAGAGCTGCTTTTTGATTATTGTTGTTATTACCATCATCATCATCATAATAATAATAATATAGGCCTACAATTTTGTAACTCCAAAAGTAAACTAAAATGTTCTATGACGTATATTTATGTATAATAAAAACCACTAAAAAGTTTATAGTGTCAGTGTAAAAACAGAAAAACAAAATGGTGTCATTTGCAGGCGTTAAATTTGAAGCTGTCATAAAATGTTCCCTTCACTGATAGGAGTTGTCCTTTTGTTATAAGTGAAACCAGAGATGATAAAGTGGATCATAGCTTAGACGGGCGTGCGACCCTGTTATGAATGTAAACTCAGAAACAGCCAACCCCCATGGTCCTTTTACCCTTCCTATTTTCTACCTCCAACCCCCACCTCCCTGTTATGCTTCCGTCCTCTACACTTACATCATGTCGCACGTAAATTGGTTTCTGTAGATTACACGCTGTAAGGAGGTGTGCAATGTGAAATGAAATTACGGTGCAGCTTTATTAAACTCATTTCTTCTCGCGTTACCACTAATCAGGTATATTTATGCACGTGGCACATTTAATTTTTTTTACTATTTATATTAAATATTTTATAATTTTTTTTCTATTTTTATGCTTATACTATGATGTAATAACAACTGATAAATTTATGACACCCTCAGTTATGTTAATAAGGTAAGGACTTATATCGATACATTTTTTTGAAAATCAAAATTAGTTAAAAGAATGGCTTTGTTTAAATAAAACTATAATAATTTTAAATTTAAATATTCTGAGTTAATGTAGGAATATTTAAAAGTAATTGTTTTTAATAAAAAAATAGTATTTTAATAATCTATATAATTTATTCATATTTTGTTTCCCCTCTCTCTTGTTAGGCCTATACTTAAGGATTACGCCTACATATTAATTAATATGATCTGATACGAATATATAATTTGGAGTACATGTAAACAAATTCGCTTGGAGGGAAGGCAGGAAATACTCTCACGACACAAATCTGGGATTAGAACAAAGACCATTAGTCAGCGGTAAACCAGATCAAATGAAAGTTGATAAGTCTGTAAGTAGTATTTTGTAAATATGTATTATTATACTACTATAAAGCCACACGGCTGACTCACTCACTGAACTTATAGCTTACCCACTTCCAGATGAGCTAGAAATTTAAAATTTGGCAAACTTATAGCTTCTAGCCTGTAACCGACAAAAAAAAAATAAAAAATAAATAAAAATTGTAGTTTATAGCCCCCGAAAAAAATTCAAAATAGCAGAACAAATTTAAAGTCGGTGCGGACCTTTCTTTTGAGGTCTCTTGTGGCTAAACGGTAAGATCCATCAAAAAACGGCTCTGGAATTACATTAGTTTACATCCACTATCAAAGAAAACTCACTGGAGGTTTGGGGGCGGAGCCCCCAACGAGCAAAGCAAGTATATACACAGATTCAAATAGTACTATATTTTAAATTTATACGTTCTTACAATGGGTCATTTAGTAACTAATCTTGTCTAAAGAGAATAGCCTGGCTTACAGGATAGCCACTTATTAGGTAAACAAGCCAAATCGTGATTTATTATGATTTAAATTTCTGCGTCGGAAAAAAAACAGGAAATATCCTAGAATTTTTCCGCTTGTCTGGAATTTAAAGGCGAGGCCAACTCCAAATAGCTTCTAGAAGCAACTAAAAAAAAGTTATGACCATTTAAAATAACTTCTCGGGGTATTCAAATTTTGAAAATTTTTTGTGGAAGGACTAATTCAAATATCTTGAAAAACTACTTATTAACATAAATATCTAAAAAAATTCCAAACCTATTATTGTTAACAGCCTGTGGTCTGGATCATTATTTTATCAAAGCCATATATATTTTCCATTACCGGCTTGCTAATCCTGTCATAACCTCCTTCATATGCCTTATAATCTAACTTAATTCTGTTACAGACACAACATCCAGTCCCCATACGTTAATTCATCAATGTGTGTGTAAACCTACATTTCAACTTCGAGAAATATTTCGGCCATTCCGGGAAATTAACCCTGGACCCTTAGCTCAGTAAAAAGAAAGGCTACCGACTGAGCTAAGTGTTCGTATTAACATAAATACCTATCAAGTATTAAAATTTGGTGGCATATTCAACACACTTCTAAAAAAACATATGAATAATTTGTTCAAAGCCTCACAACCGGTGAAAAAGCCTTTAAAAATAATTACATTAATTTTTCAGCCAGGAAATTGTCTGAAATTATGCTGGAGTTTTATTCTTAAGTTATAGTGGCCACCCTGGAACTAGCTTGGAAAAGGAATGGGGAAATCACAGTAAAAAAATTCATTTTAAAATTAGTTACAGTGCACTTAGCTGGGATTCAAACGATGACCTCCCTGCCAACTGTAATCCAGCCTTTCTAAAGTTTTACGCCTGAAAACATGTGACCACCGGTGCTGTATCCAAAGGTGTTTCCTATAACAACTAGACCCTATTCTCTAATTAATTTTTTTAAATGTTTTGCCTCAAATGGGCACGCCTACATGATGAAAGAAGAGTGCTTGTTGGTCTTAAAGAAAGAAGTAATCTTTTTGTTTAGTCTTACAAAAAATGTTTAGGTATCTTTTACACAGATGTGTAATCCAAGCTCTAGAATTAGAGGGATTCAATACAAATAAAATAAATTTAATTTTAGCAAATTTTTTAGAAAAATAGGAGTGCGAAGTGTAAAACAATATTATGTTTTTGTTGTGAAATATAGCAGGGTACACAACCCATCTCCAACGCACGCCACTCACTCCTAGAAGGAGGGTAATATTACTGTTCTCCTTCAGAAATCAATTTATTTTTAATACGACGAGGTCGAAGGCTAAGTTAAAAAGGGCATTAAAATTATACATATCTAAACCTAAGGATAAATGGCATAACTAGAATAGTAAAAAGTTCAAGTCTTAAAGAAACTTTGCTTTTATTCCAGCCAACATCTTATTAAAGAACATATCACTTCTTTAAAGAATCTAAGTATATTCTTTTTTAATACAATATCTCTAAAAGCTGAAGTGCAATAATAACAATCTATGATTATTGTTTTTACAAGAAAACTTTCCATGAACATACGTGAATTAACTTTTAATGCCTAACATTATCAATATGGCGTATGACAACATATAATCCTTTCAATGTCTAGCATTATAAATATGGCGTATAACACCATATAAACTTAAATGAGATTTCCCAACAATGACCTATTTTAGTGCTAGTCAAAAAATTGTAGCTAACAGCATTAAAGTTCTGTGGTTACCCCATTAATGATTAGCATACGCATGACGTCTCCACAAATAAATAACAAAAACTTATTACGGAATCCTCCAAAATTATATGTCATACTAAATAAACTTAGATATCCACTTATTAAAGTTAAGGATAATTCCTAACTTTATTATTAACTTTCCTGGCCTAAATATTATTAACACTCTGCCACATTCAATAACTATGAAACATAACTCCTAAGCTAGATACATAAAGTTAAATATATGAGAATAATTATCAACGTCACGCATTCTAACAACTGAATAGTTAGGACCTAATATTATAAAATAACTTCCCAATATGGATACTAAGACAACAAGCTTTGAAAACACAATTCTTAAAGTTAAATAATTGAATCAAGGTTGATAAGCACGATTTAACTAACATTAGAAAAAATTCAAAACTAACATTAAAAAAAATTCCCCACATTACTTTTGTAGTTTAAGTAAAGTCCTATTTCCCTACAACCCATGCGTAACATAAGTGAAGTTAACTTAATGTTTAGTAAAACGAATGAAGATTCATATATGATATAAATAACAATATATACACGTAAAACGATCAAAAGGGAATTTAGAAAAATTACAATATTTATATTTGTGCCGAAATAGAATTTCTCCTTACATGGTATAAGTATGTCCTTGAAGCCTACGCTTCGTCAATGTCCGAGCCTAATCCAAGAGTGGTCTCTATCTTGATGAACAGTCTTTTATATGGTGCAAAACTCATCGAACACTCGAGACGGAATTACACAAGGGTGGGGATCACAGAGTTCAAACACACGGAAAGGGGGGAGATGCGCTGTACTAGACGCGTTGAGAATCTTCTATCAAAGCCTCAGCGCTTCTACGCTTTTCTAGACGTCAATGTTGTTATTGAGACAGGTGGTGGTGCATAGTGGCAAAATGTAGCACTAGGATCATCGCTCTTAGATGTTTCAATATTGTTATCGTGTGTGGACGTTTTTTCCGCGCGCTCGTCCGGTCAGTGAAATTGGGTAAGTGCTGTTTTGATTGACTAACCCACTTTAAGATACCTTGTAGCAATAATTGCTACAGATGAATTGAGATGAGTGTTGTAAACAATAAATATTTGTGAAATAAAGTAACCATAATAATTCAGAAAATAAGGGCGAAGAATAATATTTACATAATACATAGAAGATATTCTTTAAATTGGTTTTTGCTTTCATATTTATAAAAAAATAAACACATTCTATATTTATTAAAATAATATATATTTTCCCTTAATTATTTTGCAACAATATGTCTGTGAAATATGGATGTATTTTATTTTCAAGTTAAGGGGCATTGTTTTATTTAATTAATATTATTCTAGACAAAACAATCCAATATTTTGTTTCATCCCGTAATTTTTTGGAGCCAGTTGAAAGATCTACTGTTTCAACTTTCTCACTTGTCAAATTCACAAGTTTGTAGTGAAACTCTGCGTAAATTCAGGCTTTATATAATGCTAATAAAAAGTCCACCGTTCAAGTTTTTTTAAAAGAAATTCAACAACCCTTTTTAACCTCAAAATAGCCTCCACATATTAAGTGAATAAAGTCATTTATAAATGGATTATAAATTACATACAAGTTTGTTTAGATATTTATATTCAAATTTCAAATATTTATTAATGTTTAAAGTATGTTTTATATGATTAAAAATAAAATAAATTAAACTTTCAATAAATGTGTGGTAAAATATTACATTTAACTTCCATAGTTCCATTAGCTAATCTGAGATTCAATTTCCTAGTTTCAAACTATAGATAAGTTGATTATTATCTATTACCAGCTCTTTATATATTATCTTTAGTTATTTACACCATTACTATTCAAATTTATCAATAACATTTAAAATGACACATCTCATTTATGTGGCAGTCAATTAAGTATTGAATTTCTGCGTCCATAAGTTTTATTCTAAAATGGAGGTCAGAGTTATTTCGTTCGGGTGCAATGGATATTTTTATTCCGTGCAGTTTTACACTTTGTTTAGAGGAATAATGCTGAATCCCTCCTTAAATACCCTTTTCATTATTTAAGTATCATGTGAAGCCATTGATTAATCAATATTTGGCTAATCAGATCATTAAAGCAAGGGAGATTAAACCTTCTAGTTCGATATTTCATAACTTGACACATCCTTATTGATTAGTAAACATTTAAAATACTTCAACAAATAAGTTAGTCTGTTTTTTCTGACAAATAAAACGTTAAGGAAGTTTTCATACAATGCTCATTTTAGAACAAAATTTTACTAACTCAAAATTTACAAATATTTTAATAACAAAAAAATAAATGTTAAAAAAACAATTAATTTTGTTAGAAATTCTTAAATAAATCCATTCCGTAAAAATAAAATTTCATTTCTGCTATTCAGATATCAAATCTTTTTTTATGACAACACATTTTATCAAAATCAATTTATTATTTCATATTTGTAAAATGAATTGCTTCTTCATATTTAATGTGTCCAGTAAAATATTAAAATAATTTAGACAAAATAATTGTCTTCATAAGATGTTTTGTGATGATTGTTCCCCAGTTTTTGTCCAGAATAAACCTTGCGTGGGGTGGTTTATTTTGAAAAATCGCGCCTTTCCTCACGGCACCATCTGAAGGCTATTCATATCACAACTGTCATCAATATAATGACCCGAGGGTGGGAGAACACATGCATTTGTTTTTTTACCATTTTTTTTTCTTCCGGAGGATATGTCTAGGGGAATCCCTCCATGACTTTGTGCTATTTCCTACCAGAATGTGAGCAGACAGATTTGTTTGGCTTACCTTCATTGGTTTTGCTGAGTCTTTTACCAAGATTCATGTGGTTCTAGGCCACCCTTATCCCCCCCCAGCCCCCCACCATCTTCACCAGTAACCGGATTCTCACGATTTATTCAGTTGTGAAGTGTCTAACTCCCTAGCGCCATCATTTGTCATAGCTAGGCCGGTCATTTCTGACAATAATACCGGCCGGCTGGTAGAAATGGAGAGAAAGTTTGGATTGTCAAGAGGTTCTATGCCAGTGTTTCATCAGACATGATAAGCACAGCTATCACATTAATAAGGTGCTTGATCTGTAAACCAGTGGTTCTTAACCTTTTATTAACCGCGGCCACCTAGTTTTCACTAACATAATAATCACTAAGATTTATTATAAAATAGTGTATTTATTTACTGATTATGATAACAAACAAATAAAAAAACTGAAATTAACTTAACCTAAACATATTTAATGGAACCTCTTCTGTTGAACAATTTCCTCTAATTTGTCTATTCTTGTTTCAATTGTATTACTTAAATGCTATTCACATGCAGGAGTCTATTTAGAGTCGATTTCTCTGCTTGGTTTTAATATCTACTATTGTGGATTATCTGTACAATCCGTGATTTATATTATCCGTGCTTACCATCCCCTTCATTTCCATGAAAAATCGAGTCTCTACTGTACTTACATGTTTACGATCAACGAATTATTTCTTGCAAAACGTTAAAATTAAGATAATTGATTTCATTAATAAGCAAATAACATTTTGAATTCAACTCTCTAGGCCCCCCGGTTAATAATCGTTGCTGTAACCAAACATACCTGTGAGAGCTATCCAATATTTGAATGAATCATATGTAACAATTATTTTATTGAAATATATCCTGTGATGTAATTTAATGGTAACTTAGTATTAGCTTGAGTTTAAAATATCCACGATAGGAAAAATATGTTATGTATTAATAAAAAGAACCTGAAATAAACCATACATACCTTTGCAGACTGAAATTAAGTATAAGTGAACCTATATTCTTGCAGTCTATAAGTAGTTAGGTTAGCTATAGCCATGATTGCTGCTTATGACTGTGCATTGGGGATTTTCTAAATGTTGCCATTTATTATTTTGGCTAAATTACAAGAATAAGGTAGCTAGAGTGCAACTTTTACTTGGCAGATTGGAACGTTACTAAATATATTTTCATATATTCATACGGAAATTCATGTGATTTGCAGATGTCACTTTGAGCGATACTATCAATACCTATAAAATAACACAGATAATTAGTAAACTTTGATCATTATTAACTGGAAAAAGGTTTGTGTTTACTAGGTTTCTTCATACCTTATTATTACTATAGGTATTGTTTACTAAACAGATTATAATTTAAATAATAATAATAATATAATGAACTAGTATATTTTATCCGAGAATATCAGTGGTCGTATGGTCTAAGGAGTCGCTCTCGGAATTTACTGGACCACTGATGACGGGTATATTAGGGTTTGGATCCCGGTCTGATGTACCGAGGGTATTTTCCTAAAGAGTTTTCCACTATCCCTTCAGGCAAATGTGAGAACTCCTATTAAATATTTAACATTAATCATAGCTGACATATTGGAGGTAATAATTCATGTGAGGATATCCTGAAAAACCAGTGCCAACAAAATAAATATATAGTTAAATGTCTTACTTAGTGATTTAATATAAATTAGATTTATGGGTAAAATGAAGATCCTTGGCTTAATCGCATCTTAGTCACGAGATGCTGTATTTAGTGATCTCTCTTACAAATAACAGAAAATAGTAAATAAAGTAACCGCCTCACTGTGAAACCGGAGCTCTGTTAAGAGGTTAAGAAGATTCTAGACGTTAATAAGATTTTGTATATGTGTACACCAGACTCAATCTATCAGTCAGTAGAATTTAATTGATTTCAGTACTCGGACTCAGAGACTGAAACCCTGTAGCTTATTGTTTCTCGATTTGTATACATATTTAATGTTTAGATATTTTACATTATAAAATTTAGTCATTTGCTTTTTACTGTTAATGTTTTAGTGCCAATTAGACTATTTCCCTTTTTCAAATAGTTTATCTAATAAACTTTGGGATACAACAATCTTAACTATAAGGGATTTTCTTCCATCCCCTTTTATACAGTACCGTAATTAGTATAATATTATATTGAACGTATTTATAAAACAAATATTTAAATATAATTATTGTATAAATAATATTTTTTAATTGATTCAAATTTATATAAAAAAATAATTTCGCCCTACAAAGCGAGATATTGGGGGTTGGAGAAGTTCAACTCTTAAATAGAGAAGATTCAACAAATGAATGACAAATTAAATTACCATAAAATTCGCCGAAATAAATGGAAAACTGTGGAAAATAAAATAGTTTGCTTCTCAAGCAATGTTACAGAATTGTGAAGACCACGGTTGAACAAAACCGAACACAATTCCTAACCCAACCACTGGAGAAAGGAAAGTCTAAAGTTCAGTTTTGTAAAGATGATGAATGGTGAAAGCTAGAAATTACTTGTCGAATCTTTTGGTATTGATGTGTTTTGACGTGAGAAGGAATTTTATTGGAAACCCAACATTTCACCCTTTTGTTTTTCTTATTATATTTAACTCTTCACCCCTTTAGCCTGAACACACAGACAAAATATTTATTAAATTTCGATTTCTACAGATCACCAGCTTTTTTATTGTCTTGTCCAGTTAAAAAAAATACTTCTATCGAATATATTCCTTTAATGGGCGAATTATCTTTTCAGCTCTTTACAGATATTTTAATGATATAAACCAGTTTTTCGTTAGTTTGGGCCTGTTGAGAGGATGAGTGTGAATCGAATGACAAAGCAAATATATGAAGGTAGAGAGTGTGGATCAAAAGGAGGGGGTAGGCCATGTAAGACGTGGCTAAATGTTGTAGGTGTTGTATCTCGATTGTTAGATTTCAAAAATGGCAAAATTCGTCCAAATTACGAAAACACCCAAAATGTTAGGGCAACCTAAATATTTAAATCATTGTCCATATTTCGAACAAGTAAAAAGACAATTAACGGGAATTCCTACGTGAGGATGGTGTCGTGGATGGAAGTGTCTATGGGCAGCACCCCTCTGCCACTGGATCTTTCCTCCTACCCAAGCTTACCTTAACCTAACCTTACATAACCTATACATACTCGAGTATGTAATTTAGCTAAATTAAGGCTGACGGGGTTGAAAGGACGTACGGCTGCTAGGCACCCGTGGTCCACCCCTATTGTCAAATTAGGGTTTGGGTGACATAGCAACATGGCGTATCTGCAATTTGGACTCCTCCCATACATAAAAAAATCTCATGTTCGCAATCAGGACAGCAAATATATGACGATAAAGTTTGTGGATCAAAAGTAAAGGGTAGGCCATGTAAGACTAGGCTAAATGTTGTGGACGAATGTGTAAAAAAAGAGAAATATTAAGAGTTATAAAAATAGAAGGGCAAGTGTGACTCCGTGTATGGATGTTGTTGAAACAAAGGGAGTATGCAAGGATAGGGAAGTGTGGAGAAAGTGAGTGAGGATGGATTAAATACGGAGCTGTTTTTTGAGCTATATGCACAGTTTCTTGCCTATCTCGCAAGGGAATGGCGGGATTAGTTGTGTAAGTATGTATGTAATTTATGTATGTATGCATGAATGCTTAGATTTGACCCTAGGCTTTCTTATCCAAGACAATGATAATAGCACGATAAAAATCATACTCAGTGTAACTACCATGATTTAAACACCAATCTATCCATCATTATTATTATTATTAGCACCGCGTCTTACTACCCGTTCGGGTTATACGCACTTACGCTAAAGTGTAATGGTAGGGTGATTGTGAGATGAAATGAAGGACCTACAGTTTAACGTGGAATCCGAACCACGGTGGAGACCTGGCATTCCTCACATTCACAAGATGTCTTGTCAGAGGTGAAGGAAGGGTTTGGTAATCAGATAAATCTTTGCTGGGACCGAGGATTGAACCCCAGCCGCCAGCATAGAAGTCTGACACCTTACCCCTAGACCACCAGGTCACCTAACTATCCATTAAACAAAGCCATTGAAAATGCTAGTGAAACTCCAAGACCTATCTATCAGATGCAATTGCCGCTTATTTACCTTCGGAAGCATTCATTAAGTTAAGCCCACTGCAGTGTCAGAATGGTCCAAGTTATCAATCTCATGTATTAGACTGGCCTGTTGAGAACGGTAAGATCGGGGTGTGAGTCTCAGTCTGGTCTACTGAAGGTATTTTTTCTTAAGCAATTTCCTCGTTCTTATTCCATGTAATTAGTGGTAGATTACCTCTAAATGTTTTCCTTCCTCATATTTAGCCAGGTAGCAAGACGAGGTGATAGAAAAATTAATATTACACACAGTAAAGCTTGATTCACTCGTTCGCCGAAAATAGAAATCAGAATCAGCTTGATTATTGCAACAATTCACTCGCAGTATTTTGACCCAGAATGCATTGCAACTGTAAATTAAACCAGTTAATTATCAAAATATTTAGTTTCTTGCTACCCGCCTCGGTGGCGTCGTTGACTAACGCGCTTGTCGTGTTGAGCTCGACTGCTGAGGACGGGGAGATCGAGGTTCGAATCTCGGTCGGGTGAACTGGGAGTGGTTTTTCCTAAATTGTTTTCCACTCTCCCTCCACGCAAATGCGGGTTCACTTCCTCTAATTCAACCTTCCCAATTCCCAATCCATTAGCGTAATTAGTACTTAAAGCGTATAACCCGAACGGGTAGTAAGACGCGGTGCTAAATAATGATAATAATAATAATAATAATTTCTAGTAGATAGACATATATTTTGGATCATGCTCCCGATGGTTTTACATTAACTGGTTATTTCAAATCTGCTCACAACGGACAACGAAGCTGTCTGCTACCTTCTAGCTCTACAGCGCACGCGCACTGATTTGATATGGTTGTTTCAGAGAGTTGATTGGTTATCCTGTGCCTAACATCTAAGCCAGAGCGGACAAAGTCGAGATGAGTTGAACTTTAGCGAAACATCTCGCAATGATTAGGCGGAAATCATATGATTGGCTTAGAGCACGTTACGTGACTACGCTTATGTTCTACGCTAGTTTTTCGGCAAAGGTGTGATTCCACAGTAATATACCAACTGTCCAACTCATTGGCTCAGGTGATCTGGTGGTCTAGGGGTAAGGTGTCAAACTTCTGTGTTGGAGGTACGGGGTTCAATCCTCGGTCCCGGCACGGATTTATCTGATTACCAAACCCTTCCTTCATCTCTAACAAGATGTGTATTAATCATAACTTGTGAATGTGGGGAATTCCAGGTCTCCACCGTGGTTCGGATCTCACGCTATACTATAGGTCCTCCATTTCATCTCACAATCACCCTACCACTACACATTAGCGTAAGTGCGTATAACCCAAACGAGTAGTAAGACGCGTTGCTAATAATAATAATAATAATAATAATAATAATTAATAATAAACACATTGGCTCAATCAGTAGTGTGTCTGTTTACTGAGCTAGGGGTCCCAAGTTCGATATCTGATATGGTTGAAATATTTACAAAGTGTGATATGTCTGTTTGCCCTTTCAAATTGAATCATTAACGGCCAATGTCTGAATGGTATGTTTCCTCTAGATCTTGTTTTTTTTAAGACATGTACCAATATTCTCAGTAGATTTGGAAAGTACACTTTAAATAATTTAAAAAAAATATATTTTTCTCAGCTTCTACGAATAATCAATAGATGCGTTGGTAATATTTCCATTACCGAGAATTTAAAATAAAATGCGTTTTAACTGAGAATTATTTATCTGGGTTATAGTTAAAACAATTTAAGCTATTAAAAAGAATGTGTAACGGTGGTATATTATAAATCACACACACACACACACACGAAAGTTAAGTTTGTATAATACGAGATGAATTGTGTAGGGACTCTGGGATGTTGAGGCGAGGAGGGTGTTGGGAGTTTGGATAGAACACGACTCCAAGATAAATAATACAGTAAGAAGTTAAGTTGTGTGACGAGGAGGGGTTAAAATGGAGGACTGTTGGTCGCTATCTTCGCCTGACAAATTGCTAACATGGGACGCACGAACGCACGCAGGCGTTAGAACAAATGGGAAGACGAGATAAAGGGACATTGAGATGGCAAGTATTTGATCAACTCATTCACTCTTACCTACCTACCTACCTCCCTCCCGCCATTAAACCCACCAACAATTCTTTTTCCTCCCCTGCCCCCTGTTCTTATTATTTTTTTTTTACAACCTTTCTATACTTTTTATTTTATTTTTGAATTTCATATTCGTATCACATCCATATCAAAATTTTTCCCTCGTTTCGGTTGAGTTTAAAAAGGGATGTATATATATAAAAAATGGGGATGGTAATAAATTACTGGTTTATCATTATGTGAGGAAGTCAAGACTTGTAAGAACAAATGAGTGAGTCTTTTGCTCATTTTTTTTTAAAGAACACAGGGTGTAACTATGTTCTTTTATTTGGTAAACTCTAAGAACTGCGATTAAATTTGACATTACGATAAAGGAGGGGAAATAAAAACCTATGATGCTAAGTATACCAGCATTCCCTTGAATCTTAATGGTGGAAAAAACGCATTATCTTCCTACTTTGTAACACAAGGTTACTATAATAGATTATTTTACCATGTTGGTATGAGTATTGAAGGAATATTTGAAATGCACCAGCAATAGTTAAGAAGAGAAGAGCATAGAACACACTTCAGTTGTATAATGAATTACTTTTGTTATAGATTGGATTGCCGGTGACGAAGATATCGGAGTTTGAATTATGGTAGGCTGTAATGAGAATAATGTATTCCTTAATAGTTTTACACTCTTCCTCCACGTAAGTACGGATACACTTCCTCTAAATTCAACCTCTCTAATCATTAACATACTAACGTAGCTAGAACTTCTTCATAAAGAAATAAGTGGCAAGATACAATGAACGAAAGAAATAATAATGCTTGGTACAACGGAAATATAAAACCACCACTGGTGCAGTCAACAAGATTCGAACCAACACCCATCAACAGAGTTTATTATGGGGCTTATGACTTAGGCCACGTTACCATCTCTACGGGAAGTGCTGACACTAGCGTATATCTAAATATAGCAAAATTAAATAAATCAAAAAACTAATAATTTAAAAATAAGTTACTATGTGGACCTATAGCAAACCAATAAAACCATTATTGATACTTAAATTATATTTCCCCCACTTCTAACTAGCCAGAAAAGCCGGGACGATTATTCCAGGGGTTCTATCGGTAACTGTACACTAGCTGTATATTTATAAATAAGTAACATTTAGCCCAAAACTCTCTTAAGCGTTTGGTAAAATAAAATATTTAATGATGATGTCTGAAATTAAATGGAGTAAGTGTTTAAAGAATTACAGTAAAATTATAATAAAATGACCTAAAATACCCAACAGGTTTGTAATGTATATATTTCAATGTGATATTACCATCCGACATTAAATCAAATTGTTAAATTAAATCAGAATCTGTTTAAAAAAAATATTTTTTTAAATGTGCTATTTTTGTCTTTCTTTGTATCACAATTAAGTTTGATATTTCCTATTGTACTATTTAATAGAGCCATAACAATTTTAATAAGGGCGACTTATACATATTTGAAAGACTTTATATTCTCTAAGTTTTTAATACAAACAATTGTATCTACCTACATTAAACATGCTAAATGAACTTTGATCAAAACCGAACTAAAGGATATAATTAATATTTTTCTAGGAGAATAAATATTGAATGTATTTAATGAACATATAAGATTGTATGATATGTATTGTACTTAGAAAGAAAAAAAACTTTCTCTCGACTCCTCGGAGAGATAATTATTCTCATTGTCAAAAAATTCAAAATAGAAATTTGGATAAATATAAACTTTTTGTGACCCCCTGAAACAAAAAATGTTTTTGCGATGCCATATGTCTGTCTATATCTCTGCCTAGAACCTTAACTATTTTACCGAATGGGATAAAACTTGGTATCTAGGGTTTTAATAAGGTCACTTCGAGGAGATTTTTGAATTAGATATCCAACACTTATATTTAAGGGTAATTTACTGAAAAGTAAAACAATGATAACATCGATTTTTTCAAATTTCCCTCTAATTATTTTGATTAAATTTTATACCTATGTAGTATTTAACATTACAAAAAAAATGACAATTCTCATTTTCCTATGAAAATGAATCTAAGGGAAATTTAAGAAAGCAAATATTTCCAATTTGCATCATATATCCAAATTTATTTAAAATACGAAATAGCTTATCTTTATAAAGTTGTACTATTAAAAAAATAAATTGGAATTATACTACTTTAAAGCCACATGGCTTACTCACTAACTGACATTAATGTTTACCCACTTACATATGACCTAGAAACTTGAAATTTGGCAAGCTTATAGCTTCTAGCCTGGAACCGACGGGAAAATTACAAAAAGTTAAAAATATTAATTTTTAGCCCCCGAAAAAAAATTCAAAAGGCGGAGAAACTTTAGATTTGGTGTGGTATATACAATACAATACCGGTAACAATAAGTTGTTACGTTCAAAACAACGCTGAAATTACATTATTTTACATCCACTTGCAAAGAAAACTCACTGGTGGTTTGGGCGAGGAGCCCCCAATGAGCGAAGCGAGTGCATTTTCACAAAACCAACATTTCTGAGCGATAGGCAAACATAAATTTATTTATTAAACAGAACGCTACATATTCTTTTCTTATGGTTTATGTAAAAGTTTACCTTATTTCATTTGTTTTTTGGTGAGGCTCTTAGGCAACCAAATATATTATTTAATTTCACAAATCTTACGAGGTTTTAGTAAATATATCTATATTAAGATTAATGAAAGAATCTGTACGGCAAACTGATTTTTTTTTTCAAAATAGTAATTATTTGCATATCAATCCGCTAAATGATTTCACTCGCAAGCCAAGAAACATTGATACTTGGCACAATCTATTCAAGAGCTTTGGTAATTACAACAACCCTTTCAGCAAGACTAATGGTCATTGTCTGTGTTTGGTTAAAGCAAGGATGTGCAAACATACTTACAAGAAGGACAAACTATGAAAAAGATCAAATAAAATGGTGAGCCAAGTATTGTGTTCAATAATTTTTCTTCAAAACTAATTTTTAAAAAAATTATAAATACACTCAATATACGGCCATGAATAAGTTGCAATACATTAAGAATGCAATACGTTCATAAATACTACAATGGCTTGGTATGTTTTAAGTTTGTTCAGAAGATTAATATGTTGGAGTGTGAGATGACTGAAACTGTGAGGAGGAGATCCATAAGAGAGTAGATAATAGCTTATCAGTAAGTAGATTAATATTTTGGAGTGTGAGATGACTGAAACTGTGAGGAGGAGATTCATAAGAGAGTAGATAATAGCTTATCAGTAAGTAGATTAATATGTTGGAGTGTGAGATGACAAACTGTGAGGAGATTCATAAGAGAGTAGATAATAGCTTATCAGTAGGTAGATTAATAAGATAAATGTCTTTAAGTTTCATGGCTTAGTGCACTTATTCGAATGAATATGAAGATGCACAAATTATCATATATTTTTGAGAATTTTTTATCAAACTAGGAAATGTTGGTATTTGGAATTTTTTTAAATAAAATTTCAGTTATGCTGTTTAAAAAAAATCTGGTCTTACAATACACATTCGTTTTATTTATTCCGTTGCCCATCAATGGACTAAACCTTCAAACAATCTCCTAATCACTCAGGGTTTCAATAGTATGCGCTTTTGAATTGCGCACCCGACAGTTGGTCCATGACCTTTGTGAAATTGACCTTTGCGTTTAACTCATTTAACAGACACATCAGTTTGTACAGGTTGTTCGGAACTTCATAACCCAAACTGCACATATAGCTTGTTTGAACCAAAAGTAATACAAAATCGCTAAACACTTAAATCCAGAAAACTATGTTAACACCTCCAAATTGTGTTTAAGGTTTCGTCGTACAGCGCCAGGAGAGTAAATATGTTCAAGCATGCATGCACTACAAGTTTCATAGGAGTAAGGTATGTGATACTGAACATGTATTAATGGCAAGCATTTTCTCTTATATAGGACCGTTAATAATGACCCTCGGAACGTATTCACATTTCTAGATGGACTGGAGTGTTGTTTGCTATTAATTGCGGTATGTTCTTCTGCCGTGTTCCAAGATGTTGAGGCGTGTAGTGTCGTGCAACTAACTCCTATGCAACTTGTTATACACGCATGTTTTAACAGCTTTGCTCTCCCGGCGCTGTACGCTGAAACTTTGAAACCAATTTAATGGTATTAAACATAGCTTAAAGAATGTAAGTATATAGGGATTTTGTATTACTTTTGGCTAAAACAATCTATATGTGCAGTTTGGGCGTTGAGTTTATGAACATTCTTTCTAGTATGTAGTTAATAATAATAATATTTAGCACCACGTCTTACTACCCGTTCGGGTTATACGCTTTAAGTACTAATTACGTTGATAGGTTAGGAATTGGGAAGGTTGAATTAGAGTAAGTGAACCCGCATTTGCGTGGAGGGAGAGTGGAAAACCGTTAAGGAACCCCCCAGTTCACCCAACCGAGATTAGAACCTCGATATTCCCGTCTTCAGCAGTTGAGCTCAACACGACAAGCGCGTTAGCCAACTACGCCACCGAGGTGGGTGTGAAGTTAATAAATATTCTACTATTGCTTCATAGGTATTTGGTAGATATTCGCACTACATTAACTCAAACACACAATTGACACATTAATATAATTTTTTTTAATATGATTGACATGGATTGTCCTCAAATTATTGAATTATCTTGTGTACCAAAGATATTTTAAATATTTTAAATTTAAACACTCTGAGAAACAATCTCTTAAGCCTAATAGGTGATTTGCAATTTTTAAAACATCAATTTAGACAAAAAAAAATTAAATTTGAATATTTTCTGTGATGTCATAGGATAGCCAACTTAATTAAAGCCAAAGATTCCAAATTATAATGATACTATTTATTTATTTTAACATACATTTATTTTAGTTATTTCCTTATCGATATTGGCATATATTGGCACATATTTCAAATTATATAAAGTAACTAAAACGTAACAAAATTATAGAACATATATTATATAAATATTAGTCTAGAGTATGTAATAATTTTAAAAACTCGATAAACATTATCATCATTTGACAAAATATGTAAGGCCATCTTGCATAGTTATTCACAATTTTAACCATAAACACAAATTCAACTAACTTAACCTAACAGGACTTCTTTATATTCCAGCCAACCATAGATACCTCAACTCAATATGATAAACAATTATATTAAATATGGTATTAAAAATAAATTCATTTTTCTCACTTACTGAATTGATTATTTTAAATTTTAAAAAACTGGTCAGAATACTGGAAGGATTAAGAAGCCAACATACACTCCAATAAAAACACTAATTAATTAAATTTATGTTAAAACCAACTATAATTGGAATATATAGCCCCTCGTTATTTGATAAAATTTTGAATTAAACATTTCTAGCAGCCTCTTATGAATTTGTATGGATATTGAGAAAAAACGAGTTTAGTAAAAAATGAAATGTAGGTACAAAGGATTATTACTAAACAAAAGATAATTTGGAATCGTATGAATATTTATTTCTTATAAACATTTACCAGAATTTTATGTCACTTCCGAGAAAATAACCTACCAGTACATCGCAAACTCTTTGTTTTAATGCAGAATATATTTTTTTTCTTCTTTTTTTCTTTCTCTCTCTTTCCAACTGCCATAACCCCCATCTAATATTTATGTGGCAGAACGCCTCTCTCGGTAGCCATTGTTAGCATTCTGTAAAGCTGTGAGAGTTGTATGTGACCCCCCCTCCCCTTAGCCCCCCACACCTCTTTTCCCCAGTCAACCTCTGTTTCGTTCCCCGTTCTAAATGTTATCTCACCTGCTATTCTAGTGAACCTACTATACACCCTACAAACATTTACATGCCCAATTTCCTAACACTACGTGGGGGGGGCTGTTTTCTCCCTTTTTCATGTGTGTGTGTGTGTGTGTGTGTGTGTGTGTGTGTGTGTGTGAATACCCTTCATACACAAGATAGAATAAACACTTTCCCCTCCCCTTTTATTCTATTTTTTTTATTTTCAACCTATATAAACATTCTAAAAAAAACTAACGCGTTATGATTTCCGTGTCTTGTACCCACTGTATTAATATATTTTGTCACTTTATACCGTATTAGGTACTAGCATATATCTTAATTATTAATAAAATATATATTTAATGTGTACTATTAAAAGCTAATTACAGTCAAATATTCCTTAAAAAGGAGCTTTTAGAAAATATAAACAAATTTATTGATGCCAAAATTTGGTAGAATTTTATTTTTTTTACTATTAATATATAATAGTTAGTTGTTATCTTTAGCTGTCAATTTAGAAAGATACTAATACTTGACCTATAAATACGTGAAATGAAATATAGTAAACTTTTCTAGCTATCAAATAATAAACATTTCTAATAATTGGACTGTAGTGGGGCTCAGTTTTATATTTAAGCTATATGTATTTTAATGTTCTTAGAATCTATTTGAATGAATATTCATTACGAATTATCTGATGTTGCACATTAAAACTCATTATTTGATAACGTTGTTGGCAAATAATCAAAAAGGGGAGTACATCAAAGTTTAGAATTGAATCTCTTCTTTGGAAACTTTCCATTTCATTAAGACTTATATCCTGTGCCAAAAATCTTAAACAATTATTAGATATTAATTACTTTTAGAAGATTCAATTAGTATTAAATCTTAAATATATATATCAAATATAATAGAATTTAAACAGTTACACAATTTAAATATTATGTCAACTATGTATTTGGTATTTTATACAATATTGCAAATACAAACTATATATATTTTTGTAGAAACACTCACACAAACACACCACAGATCATAAATTGTATTAGAAAAATTGAGAAGAGATAAACATCTTTTTCCACTAAAGAACACAAGAATCAAATTCATTTATGGAGACCTGAATTGAAAACTATAATATATTTGCTTATAAATTATTGCTTTTATAAAACTATTTTTCAAATAAAATATGTGTATATTTAATAGTACTACAACTTTACAATAACAAGTTATTTAGAATATCAAATGGTTGCGGAGAAAAAATGAAAATTCTAAAATTTCCCTTATGAAAGTATCCTTAAAGTAATTTTCATGCAAAATATGATAATATCCATCTTATTTATAATGATTAACAGTGTCTATGTGTAAAATTTAATCAAAAACGTTAATGGAAATTTTGAGAGAATCTATTTTTTCTGTTTTTACCCTTTGCTAAACTACCCTTTCATTTAGGGTTCTAGGGTTGGATATATAATTCCAAAATCCCTTCACAGATACCAAGTTTCAGCTCAATCGGTAAAATCCCTTAGGTTCTAGCTCGAGGTATAGACAGACTTTTGGTTTTAGGTGGTCAAGAAACGTGAACATTTATCAAAATCCTGAGTTGGTGTTTTTAACGATCACAATACTCTATCTCTTAATTGTCGAAATAAAGTAAAAACTACTAACAACATAATTTAATAAGTGTCTCAGAGCAAGCCGACCGCATCGTTTGGTCTCATCACTAGTGGGTTGGACCAAGTTGCCGGTGACGAGGAGTCCAGACTTTGAATATCTTTTGAATGTGTCGAAAATTGATTTTCCTAAATAATTTCTCAATCACCATACACGCCAATGTGACTAACTAAATTCTCTTTAGTCTATTTTCTTCATCCTTGTAATATTAACGGTATTCATATTTTCTTAGAAAACGAACTGGTACTAAGACTCTAGACAACAAAACTCTAGCAACTATATTTGGGATATTCTACATATTAATCTTATTTTTTTCGTATTCTTATTTTAAAAGTAATTTTGCATCCACCACTGGCTTGCTAGGCCTATAGTAGTTTCACCAGCATCAGCCATTACTTTTCAAGGTTCCTGCAGGGCCTTTACAGCTACCAAAGCAATAACGGGGCACACATAGTTCCCATTGTGCTTCACCCCCAAAGGCACTCCCATACTTGATTCTGTTGCTCATCTCCCTCAACGTGGAAGGGTGGTTGGAATTTCGGAGAGAGAAAGGATGCCCGGGAGGATGTCAGATATAGAGGAGGAGAGAAGACTAAGGGATAAATGGCTGAAGGGAGTTATGAGGAGTGTGGAGGAAAGAGGAGAGGACTGAGCCAAGGTGGAGGGAGAGAGGTGGTGGGAGGAAAGGAAGTGGTGGAAAGGCTTATGTTCCAAACAGTGGCTGGAAGGTGTTCATGATGATGATGATGATGATGATGATGATGATGATGATAATAGCATAGTAATCCTTAAGCGTGTTCCTCAACCATTTGTCAAATGTAATTTATTCCAAAATTCAGAATACAATTTAAAAAATTACACTAAACTTAGTTACTTAATCATTCATGACCAACGTGATGCTTATTAATATAATATATATATATATATATATTGCATACTTAATTTTGTTAAATTTAATTATTTTAGTAATATAGAGCAGACAAGACCTCAAACAGTTTTTAATGACATCGGTAACCCTGCCTTTATAGCATTCATACATTTCCCGATTAACGTTTATATATATATAGATGGTAAACTTTGCCATCAATGGTCACAGATTGGAAACATTTTTATGCTTAAAATGTCACTATATCTGTATTATGGTAGGAAAAAAAGTTCAATGAGAGGTTCGTTCCTACCAAAATTCTTGTATATATGTCTAACTTTACCAGCATTTGATGGATAAGTACTAAGCTTTTACCGTCATCGTGAGTGGCAAATTTTCTGACTGGTGCTTATTGTCTGCCATTGTTTCAGATGTGGCTGACCCCCCTGGCAGACCCCTGATCATGGGGTTCACTTCGCGATCCGTCAACCTATCTTGGGCTGCCTCACAAAACACGCACAACAGTCCAATAGCCCACTACGTGATCCACGTTCGGTAAGTGAGGGGAGCCTATTAACCGGTATATTATATAAACCGGATATCACTCGAAAATTGAACCCTGACTTCGCCATTGTCACTGACAGACCATTCTATTACAAGAGTAACGCCATAAACCATATATCGTATATTTACATATGCTATTTCCAAACCAGATTCCAGGACAAACTAGATCAGACTATGTCGAACTATACATCCTAAGAGCCTCAGGATATACTAGTTTAGTCTAGTCTAAATTAGTTAATCCTGAAATTTTGGCCTAGCTCATAAGAGAAACTAATCTGGCCTACAATTTTACTTTGCCAAACCAGTTATAGTTTAGGTTAGGTTAAGTAACTACATTTGCGAGTGAACTGTGAGAGATGAAATCTGTCTAAGTTCGATTCATCGTATAAGGATGAAAACATCAGGCTGTGCCGGATCTTATATGCGGCAGGATGTAGCAATTCGGCCTAATCTTAACTAATACTCCCTGAAATATCAGTCTATATCGGTTCATCCTACAAGTTGCAGGATGTAACTATTCGGCTTAGCCCGAACTAGTATTTGGCCTAGTCCGATCAAGTATTCCCTAAAACCATCAGTATACATTTATCCCACAATATGGAGGATATCCTGGAAACGGTCTTTGACAGTAACATATACACATGTACTTTATGTATAAATAAGTATAAATGGATAAAAAATAAATAATTTACTTTCTTTCACACATTGTGTACGTTCTTTAAAAAAAATACCAGCTCTTGTGACTGGTCTTCGCTGATCATTTTCAAGAATATAAAATCAACCAAAGGAGAAAGTAACCATATCTCTTATTTGTATTATTTATTTAGCATCGCGTCTAAACCAAATTTTAAATGATTTTTAAATATTAATATACCTTATAAGTTTAAATATTATGATTTAATATGAAACATAGGCAAGCTGACAAAAACATAATGTCAAAAAAGGGATATAATCTGAATATATTTGCTTTAAAGCAATCATAAGAGAGTTAAAACTCTGTATTATATTTACATTACTAATAGAAAAGAATATAAAAAAATCCTTCAAATTCAACAAACAGCATAGACTAAATAATGTACTGTTATAGATACACTGGTCTTTAAGCCTGCCTATGACAGGCTGATGTCAATGCTACCCAATCTAACAAAACCAAACCTTCAATTTGTATCTGCATGAAAGGTTAGGTTTTGATAGGTGGGGCGAGCTTGTTAAAAAAGTATATTTCTTATAGTCACAAACATTTAAAAACATAACAAAAATTCATAAATATTACTTTTAATCAAACGTCAGAAAAATAAATCTGCCAGAAAACACGTTTTACCACTTATTTTGAATACAAACCAACTAAATAAACTATAAAACTAGGTTATTGTGTGTAGTTCCTGGAATTTATATCTGTATATCAATTAAAAACAATCCTCTTCAGTGGACTCATAGTCTAAGGTATATATCTCATGTAATAGACTGGACTGCCGATGATGGGGAGATCGAAGTTCGAGACCATATCAGTTGTACTGAGGATGATTTTCTTTAAATGGTTTTTCACTCTCCTCCACGCAAATAGCAGTATACTCCTTCTAAAATTTAAACTCACTCACAAAAAGTGTTTGTCTGTATGTGGTTTAAAACTATAAATCTTCCCCCCCTCCCCCCCATTTCCACTCCTCGCCTAATTAAATTACCTTTGTTTTAAAATTGAAAATTTTAAAACTTTTCTGGTTATTTGGTGTTGCCCCTCTACTTGTAAGTTAATATTGTAATGTTCTACAATAATGATATATTAGAGTTGGACATTATAGATAATGACGCTCCCCTTCCAATATTTGGTCCTTTATTTTGAAATTTTATTGATTTTCGTACTATTTGGGATGTAGCTTATACCAGTCAGACAAACCTAAACCTCTTACCACCACGAGAAATTGTTTTTTTTATGTAATTTTTGGAAATTTCTAAACCACTCTATTTCAGAAAACTTGGCCTAGAAAATAAAAACATATTTGGGTATTTGGGGTAATACCACTACATTTTTGGCAAATTACTTTTTATCCAACCTAAAATTTTCAATTAAAAAATATGAGACACTTTAAAACTAGAGATCTATTAACATATAATTAATTTAAACATATACAGGATGGTCAAATTAAAGAAAACCATTTTCAAAATATATATTAAATTCTTACAATGGACAAAATCTAAGTAAAAGCATATCCCAGGTTTCTTAAGGCTCTGTAAACAAAATTTATTATTTACCGTTTAAAAATAATGTCACACAAATGTACAACGCTATTTGCAATTCACTGCTGGAATCGCTGGATAAAGCCGAACATGGCCCTGCGAGACAGATATGGGAAAATGGTATTAGCCTCTTGGATATCTCGGTTCTTTAAGTTTCAAATAAACTCATAGGAAGAAATAGTAAGCTGTTAGATACGGTGTCCACGGAGGCCATGGAACGTCATTAAAACCAGTAGATCATGCATTCTGGGGAAACACTGTTAAGTTCATACCCAGGATGCATGATATTCCAAATTGGTGATGTTCCAAGGCCTCAGCGATCCCCAGAGCTAACAGCCACCGATTTATTCTTACGGGGATATTTTAAATAGCTGTTTTATCATAGTCTACACCACATGGAAGACATGGAGACAAGAATTCTACAAAGAGTTTGGTGCCATTTCACTATAGTTGCTTCTCACTGTCATGTACGGCTTTCACTAGCTTTGCAGTTGATTGTGAATAAGACCGAGTCTACACTAGTGGTTAAAACGTGGTGGTTTGGTCGCTAGCTTACGCCCCCAAACTCTCGAATCTACACCTGACTGTCAAAACACGACTGTTAAACAGCTACCATAACGCTACTGATTCTACACTAGCGGTTTAAATGCCGCGGTTGTTGCTCAGAATGGATTAAAAGTAGACATTGTACAGGCCGGCTGTATTGTGGGACTTATTTTGTTGGAGGAAACTCGCAAAAATAAAACCTCGCCAAAAGAATGTACCCAGAGAAGTTATTTTAGTACTATATAATGATTGTGGTTTCATTTGATGAACTTCCTGGTTTAGAGAATGGAAATATTGCAAAACGTGACACCATCTTGAGGAAGAGTATTTATTGTTCCTGCTGAAAGACTCGTGACATTGAGGCACAACTCTCTGTTAACATCTGGTGTAGTTTGATTCGCGTTTCTACCGCTAGGCACTTTTAACGCCTCCAGAGGTAGCGGTTAAAACGCTGGTTTAGACGAAAACTTATTTTTAACTTGATAGCAAGGGTTCCATTCAAAGGCGCGGTTGATATTGTTTTAACCTCTAGTCTAGAATAGGCTTAACGGTTCTCATTGGAATGAGGTGGTTTTCAAACAGTAAATAACTACTTTTGCTTTCAAAAGTTATGTGAAACTTGTGAACTGTTTCAACTAAAAATGTGTCCATTCTATTTCAATTTTGAAAATTATTCACTTTAATAGGACTACTCTATAGTTACAATATAATAATGAATATACTAATAATACAAATAAAAAAATAAAACCATATTTAAGTCACACTTCTTTTTTCTACTAAAAAGGTTGGCAGTTTTGTAGATTCCTATATTTGTACGTGAATATTTAGGACCAATGGCTGAAGAGGGATCCACGAGGGGTAATGTGGGGGGATGAAGTGAGGGCGCTTCCAACATCTGGTCTAGCTCCCATGCCACATCATCCCTTCCTCCTCACAGACACCAACAAGACGTCTCCTGTGAAAACTGAATTTTTTTACGTGTTTCATGTTGACCGGTAGAATCCTCCTGAAAGCTATACATCAAAGGATTTACCTGTTCTACTCAACAGAGAGTAAAAAGAAGCACCAGTAGAACATATATATAATAATACATAAGTATTATTATATATATTTTTTCTTTTACAAGAAAAGGTCCTTGTTAAAATCCAAAAAATGATATATCTTGTCTGGATGCAAGTACGAACGTATCAGGGAGTGGGTAATTTAGTGGATGAAGAAAAAGGTCAATATCGTGGGATAGTCTAGAAGGTAGTTTTTAGTAAGAGGTCTTAGGAAGAAATAAAAAAAAATGGGGAGAGTATTTGCCCATAATCCTTTCTCTGAAAACCACCACATGTTGTTTGTCGTGGAGGAAGGTAAAGTAGTAGTTTGTAGGTGGAGGATGGGTAGAAGAGGGTGATATTGGGTTAGATTGGGGGTGGGGGGATCGGGAGGTTGAATAAAATAAGTTCACGAAGCAATCGTGTTGTTTTAGATTGAAAGAAGAGAGCCCTTGTGACGTTCTGGACCAACCCTTATTTTGTTTGTTCTTTACACTCCGATGTTGGGAATGGCAATCAATGACCTAGAACCTTCTAGGCTAAGGGAACATTATGAGGAGGGTTATATCTAAGATACGTTTCCAGTATTCGTCTAGATGAGTGTTATTCCATTTATTTTTTTTGTGTATGTAGCTCCAGATATAATTTCTCTTCAGCTTTGTGTTCTCACATTTTTAGTGCATAGTACAAGTTATAAATATTTAATAATCTACATATAAAATAAATAAATGTAATTATATCCAAAATAATAATAAATACATATAGGTTTTATATAGAAACGTGATTATAACAGTACATATTTTAATTTCACATAACCCTAAGATGTCTTCACAACACTCGTGAAGAGCAGCGATTCTCAAATACAATCCGGCCACCTGGTGCGCAATGGAAATTTGAAGAAATTTATAAATGACTCTCAGATTTAAACAAAATTTATTATCATCTTATTTAACTTTAATTGATTGATTCTATATATTTAAAAAGTGATCTGATTTCTTTCGAAATAATCACGAAGATATGCAAGAATGATTTTCCTATTTTTTATTTTCCCTTGAAGATAAATAATTGAACTTTAGATTTTGATAAATTTCAACGTTTCATGACCTCTTGGAACCTAAAATGTGGTTTTTGTGATACTGTCTGTCTCTCTGTCTGTATCTCGGAATAGAGCTGTAACTATTTTACCAATCGGGCTAAAACTTGATACCTAGAGTTGTTGTAAGACTTCCCTGACATGTTTTTGGAATTAGATATATAAACCTAAAATTAAGTGTAGTAAACTTAAGGGTGAAAAGATGATTTTGATTAAATTTTGTACTGAGACACTGTTTGAGATTACAGACAAAATGTCCAATTTCATTTTTCCATGAAAATTAGTTTGAGAGTATTGTACTAATGCATAAATCTTGATTAAATCTGCGTAACTATTTAAGATACGAAGTAACTTATCATTGTAAATATGTAGTACTAGAAAATATTAGAAAGATCATTTTCTTAAATCTATGGCTTCTACTTTTAATTATTCTGAAATTTTAATTATATTCTTTTTGTATATTCCTTTTTATAATAATATTAGCACCGCGTCTTACTACCCGTTCGAGTTATATGCTTTTTAAGTACTAATTACACTAATGGATTAGGAATTGTGAGAGTTGAATTAGAGGAAGTGAACCCACATTTGCGTGGATGGAGAGTGGAAAACCATTTAGGAAAAACCACCCGCAGTTCACCCGACCGAGATTAAAACCTAGATCTCCTCATCCTCAGCAGTCTAGCTCAACACAATCCTATTTATAAGTTCTCACTATTTAAACAAGTAAAATATATTTATACTGGATTAAAGCTCAGAAACTACTGAGAATATAAAAATATATTTCATACAATGTAACTAAGGTAAGTTATATATATAATATACATACATAATTTACGTGAGCTCCCGATGTAAAAAAATGGTTTAAAGTCTTTAAATTAAATATGTTTAGCTTTAGATAAAAATCACAAACGTGTGAACCTACGCTGAGATTTACTCCAAACCCTGTAACTTGGGGAAAATAAGAAAGTTGTCTTAGGTGATTTTTCAACTTGATACAGCTTACATTCTATTTTCATTTTCATTTATTCTCTGTATTATGTTTACTACAAAAGTATTTTTATTTTACTAATTCTAATAAGGGTTTCTCAAATTCAGATCGCTTGGACAAAAAACTTGTCCTATCAAAAATTGCCGCCACGTATTATTTATGATGTCTTAAAGTGTACCGCTCCGGTGAAAATGTCGGGAAACACCAGCCTTAGGGAAGAATGAAACCATATTGTGTTGACCCAACTGGGATATTGTGTAAGTCCAACTGGATATTGTGTTGACCCAACTGGGATATTGTGTTGACCCAACTGGGATATTGTGTAAGTCCAACTGGGATATTGTGTTGACCCAACTGGGATATTGTGTTGACCCAACTGGGATATTGTGCTGGTCCAACTGGGATATTGTGCTGGCCCAACTGGGATATTGTGCTGGCCCAACTGGGATATTGTGTTGGCCCAACTGGGATAATGTGCTAGCCCAACTGGGATAATGTGCTAGCCCAACTGGGATAATGTGCTAGCCCAACTGGGATAATGTGCTAGCCCAACTGGGATATTGTGCTAGCCCAACTGGGATATTGTGCTAGCCCAACTGGGATATTGTGCTAGTCCAACTGAGATATTTTCAAATGATTTAATCTAAGAATAAATTCACGAACATATGTATGTTGTATAAACGTCCAAATAATTTCATTGATATATTTCTAAAATTTAGATGTCTTATTTATTTTGACTTATTTTCTAAAATCTAATACATTATATTTATATTATGATACTACATAATAACATACATTTCAGTACTACACCGTCTCTTTAAATAATTGCTTATTATCTGCCAGTTTGGAATCTGGTTTATATGACAAGTGTTTGCTATTGGGAGTCTATTCCCTTTGAATAATTCAACAATATTAATAACAACGTTGTATTGCAATTTTTAATCTCGTATTTGTACAATTAAATATCACTTCAAAGCTTACACAGCTAAATCGTTGTGGAAAATAATGTCATATATAGTTATGTGGAGTACTAAACATGTCAGGAAATTCTTGTTCAAACAAAATAGTGATAATAATAATTATTTTTTCGAGTCGTTTATTTTATTTGAACAAAAATTACTTTTTGTTTGAAGTTTTTTTTCAATCATTAATAAAATTGTATTATTATTTTTATAACCAGAACAATTGGTTTTGGGTACGTGTAACATGTAAAAAGTTTTATCATGACAAATAAGAGATATAAGAGTAATTTCCATTACTTTCACTGAAGATAGTGGTCACATGGTGCAAGTAGTTATACAGGTTTCGGCAATGGGGAAAAAAATGGAGCAGATGAATTGAATAAAACAATTTTCATTTTAAAAACCACAGTGTAATGCCAAATATGTCTCGATATGAAAATACAAATTCTTTGATCCCACACAAATTCAGAAACTTTTTTTTTATCATGTACATCACTATCTGATATAGGATAGTGAAAAATTAAAATTGAGCCCAGTATCTATGTCTTTGCAAGCCAATGCTCTGAAATTTAACGATTCTGGTTCCATCTAGTAGTAATGGTAGAGCATTGGTGCTCAAATCCATAGGTACCTGGTTCAATTCCCGTGTCCAGACTGTCATTTATCACTTAATCGAAATTTGAATAAGTTTGTCCTTGGCTATATTATCTTTTTATATTAATATCTAAGAGTCATGCCCAGGAGAAAAAGCTGCACAAGTTAACATTATTAATTTCCCAAGTCACAGGGTTAATGATGTGCTCAGCAGAATTTCAGAATTTTAGTGATTTTATTAAAAGTTTACATTTCCTGACATGTTTTTAGAAACCTCAGTCAATACAGCAAACCTGGGGCAGTATAAATTTATATATTCGTTGACTAAACGTAAATCCTACTAATATATACAAATTAAATGTTTGTTTGGTTGTTTCTCAATCAGGTATAAACCACAGTTATATCAATTTTGCAGAAAACCCACATGGATATAGATAGGACGTACGGTTAATACATTAGCTATATATTTTCTTTTAAAACCCAACAAAATTATTGTGTTTGTCATATCATTTTTCAATCCACATGATCAATATTTATATTCTCCAAATTAAAGTAGATCTCCCCCCCCCTCCCCCTATCTTACTTTATTGCCAAATCAACTGCACTCCAAAGAGTAATTACATAATACATTTCAATCTAAAATCCAATGAGAAACTAGTTTTAATCTTGATTCAGTGGCCAAATGGTCTAAAGCAATGGTTCTCAGACTGTGGTCCGTAGTGGTGTGCCAGTTGGCCCGCACATGGGACCACAGTTAAATTAATGGTCTGACAATAGTATTTTCTTTCTAAAATAGTTTATTAGGCCTATAGTTTGAGACAAAGTTTTTAAAATAATTCATTCGTTTGTTCAACGCCACGTCTTACTACCCGTTTGGGTTATACGCTTATGCACTAATTAAGATAATGGTTTTAGGGATCAGGAAGGTACAATTTAGAGGAAGTACACCAGAATGTGCGTGGAAGGAGAGTGGAAGACCATTTGGGGGGGGGGGCGGGAGGGAACCTCTCTATAACAGACTGAGATTTGAACCTCGATCATCCCGGCCTCAAAATTCTAGTTTATTGCGATGGTAGCACCTTTAACCGTGCGAGTAAACAATAAGTAATCAGTAATCTAACCTAAACTAATAGTTACTATAACCTCATCTAAGGACTTATCAGGTATCTATTCTAAACAAAATCTTCATTTCAATTTTCCAAACTGACTAAACATTATTTTTATTTGAGGGTTTCAATCAAAGTTACAACACCCCGATGACAGACAGAATTGTTTTTTGGTTATGGGGTACATAAAATTCATCATAATCTTGAGGTCAAATATTTTCCTAATTACAATGCTTTTTTCTATTTATTATAAAGTAAAAGATTAAATTAATCAAACGTTTACAGTATTTACAATTAATCAAAAGTGACAGATCATTTGGCTTGATTTGAAAGCAGATTTATTGTTGCTTCTATCTGACTTACTATGAAAATTCACTTTCATTAAAAATGTTCTACTTGGACAAGTGGCAGGTGGGTAGTATATTAAGACGGGTTGGTCCGCTATCAGGAGAAGTTTGAGAAACACTGGTATAAAACGTCACATTCATCTTAGGCTGGCCTTAGGAGGAAAGGGGATCAGGGTTCAAATCCCAGTCGGGTCTACTAAGGGTTGTTTTTATTAAATGGTTTCCCACTCGATTTCCAGGCAAATAGTGATCGATTTCATCTATAATGCTTCCTTCCTCATCCCTACTTGACTATAGTAGTTATCATGTATGCGTATA
Source organism: Timema californicum (assembly GCA_902141385.1). Classification (NCBI taxonomy): domain Eukaryota; kingdom Metazoa; phylum Arthropoda; class Insecta; order Phasmatodea; family Timematidae; genus Timema; species Timema californicum. The sequence continues at coordinate 335,326 of CABFOW010000276.1, forward strand.
GCCTGGACACGTAGTAACACGCAGTGATAAGATACAACTAGATTTTGTGTTGATTGTTTTGTTACTAGACAAATCGTGTTTCCGTGACATGAACATCATTATGTGATTTGATATTACATTTACATGGATAGATATTCATAGAAATAGAAGTATTACCCCATTAAATGGCAGTTAAAACTCAAGAATAGACAGGAAATACTCAAAATCTCATGGACGAGGTTGAAAAGTAACAGTTGGATGGCCCCCTGAACCGTTGCGATAGGCAACACTACCTTCATGATTGAAAAGCAGATAGCATAGCTCTCCTACCCAGGCTGAAGTTAGAGAATACCTTAATTTCATTTAAAAATTCTTGAATTTAGGAATGAAAGAATATTTTGCCAGGTGTGTATCTTTGATGAGTCATAGGGGTAGGGATTGTACTTGTCTCTCTATATATAATGATTTCACTAATTTACATTTGTAAAATATCATAAGATGATCCTCGAAGTAAAAGATTTTATAAAAAAACATTACTTCTTGCTATAATTTGAGAAATTACTCTCAAAAGACATAAAACCTTTGATGAAATTGCGGATTCCTCAACTAACAATAAATAAACTGGGAGTTTTGGCCCATTATGAATGTTTTCAAGGAAATCGTTTGGATTGGAATACGGGAATGATTGTCGTTCTAAATTTAGAATTGTAGTATTTTTAATGTAAAGTTAAAATAATAATTCATAAGAAAACCGCATTTTTATGGTTGTAAATGCTTTCAGTCGAGCTGTTTATATAACTTTGTTCACGTCCATTTAGATATAAAATAAATACATTTTAGTCACTCACAAATACCAAATAAAAATGTGTAATATTTTTCGGCTAGATAAATTGTATCGCAAAGCATTACTCGTGTATCTGACCAAAAAGTTTAAAAATAAGTGTAATTATAGGTCTGGTTTAATTGTTGCTGTAAGAGCAGTATTTGAGAAATTGACAATGACTAGATAGGATATTTGCAAAAGCAAACAAATAACTTTAAAATAACAAATCAGTTTAATGGGAACAAAGCAAAGTGTATACATTCAACA
>CABFOW010000277.1:0-26179 GCA_902141385.1 Timema californicum
CTCTTTTGAAATCCTGACACGTCAAACTTCCTGCCTGGTCGCGGGTGACACCCAATCCATCTGGAAGGGGCCTAAAACCCTCTCTTATAAGTTCAGGGACCCATAACACTTAAGGATCCATAATCAACTCTATTCCAGGAATGTTTACGACCGCAATATTTTCTCCATGTGTTAAAGTAAACAAATTTACAGTGAATTCTATATCAAACATTATAAAGTGTAATGTTAATCCCTTCTTTATCTTACTTTCGCTGCTCCATGACGTCCGGAGACGAATGAAAGGGTCTATCTTGGTTAGGGGATGGAGGGGTGTGGTAGCCAAAACTATTGCCCTGCTCAGTTTATTATGTCGTTAAAAGTTGGCGCGCAAACCTACGTGACACTTCGCGCTCTGCGGTTAGTCCCTGGAGGTTATTTGGTGTCTGAACCATGAGCAAACATTCTAAAAACAAACAAGAGAAGATCTCCTTGATACCTCTTTGCTTGCAGAGGGGTGAGTGAAAGGACGCGGGGGTTCCTTGAAGGGGTGGCTTTGAGGAGCATATTGACTTATCACTGCCCTTTCATTTGCTTGAAGATGGCACATTATTCGACTGTACCCCAAACATTGTAGATGATTTTCTATACGGTTGTTTTTATTAACATTATTTGATCAATGATCTATAGATGCCAGGCTCAAACCTGTGGCTTTTTAAAATTTACTCAACAATACTATTCTTGGCTAAAACCAAATTTAAGTTTAACTAAGGTTTATTTGTTTTTTCCTTGAGCTATTTTCAAAACCTTTAAATGAGATTATATTTTTCAGAAAAGGTTTTATAGAAACATAAAATGTTTGAATTCGTATTTGCAGTTATATGGATACTATCGCAATGGTCCAACTTTATGGCGACTAGTGGATAATAGGAGTTTTAACCACAGTTGGGTCTAGTGAGACATTATTTCCTTTAAATTCTACCTTACCCTATTTTAGTTAACATGTGTACTGCCCGTATAAGTGGTAGGTGATATGAGATGTTCAAAATAAAAATATATTTAAAATATAGCTTTGTGGTGAATTCATCCATAGACCAAGTAAGTTATGACTTGAGTAGAAGTGATATGTTTTTTGGTTCATTTTATATAAACGCGTCTTACTATCCATTAGGGTTATATGAATATGAACTTATCACTTTATGTGTTAATGATAGAAAAGGTTGAATAAATACGATGTGTATCCGCATTTGCGTGGGGGGATAGTGAAAAACCAATCAGGAAAAAACTCTCCGGGATTTAAATTCTGATCACCCCGTAGTTAAGTCAATTTTATTGTGAGAGTGAAGCCTTGGCTTACACCATTCGACCACTAATAGGGATATACCTATTTTATTATATTTTGTTTTCATATATTAATAAGTCTTCCAGTGTTAATTTTTGTTGGATTATATAATTAGCTATATAATAAAACAGATAATAAAATAGCATAATATTATTATTATTATTAGCACCGCGTCTTACTACCCGTTCGGGTTATACGCACTTACGCTAATGTGTAATGGTAGGGTGATTGTGAGATGAAATGGAGGACCTACAGTTTAACGTGGAATCCGAACCACGGTGGAGGCCNGAAGGAAGGGTTTGGTAATCAGATAAATCTGTGCCGGGACCGAGGATTGAACCCCGGCCGCCAGCATAGAAGTCTGACACCTTACCCCTAGACCGCCAGGTCACCAATAGCATAATAATAATAATAATAACAATAAGGGCCACAGTAAAATAAGTTTGTAAGTTCTAAAGGTTTCAGCACCAACTCTTTAATAGTTATGTTTCTAAAATGTATAGTATCAAACGTAACGTTTATTCTTTTAAAATGCTTACCAATATATTTGAAATGGTTTCAGCCTGCAGGGAGAGTAGAAATAACATGAGAGCATAATAGAAAACAATACGAATCCAACGGAATACATTAAAGCCGACTATTCATGAATGTCAAGACGCAAGAGTTTTGTTACAGTTATTTCGAACATTATTTTTTTTACTATTATTGAACTCCAAATACTAAACAATTGTGAACTTGCTCGTGCAAGAATTTATTTCTAAAAGGCGTAGCCATAAAGTTTGGGAGAACGCATAAAGATTATTTCTTCATTTTAAGATTGCCATTTCTGAAATGCGTATATGGAAAGGTTGATATTACACAACGCTCAAAGCAGTTTTATTTATTTTGAAGGTGGACGGACGATGTGTTACTGATGTGATGTATACGCCTGCTCGTGTATTTTATTTTTATATTGAAACGATCTGTCAATCCTAAGAAATAGCCTATTGTTTCCTTAGAAATTGCGCCACAAAATGCCTAGTCTTAATATGATATAAATCTCCTGACCCATATTCACTGAGTTGGCAAAAGCGAAACAGCATTAAATTCTTTCGCCTTTATTATAAAGATAAGCTTGTGTATAGTACGTTTATCAAAGGAGAATTGGATTCTCTCCTAAAAATAAAAAAATACAGTTAAAAATTTTATCTTTGAGCTCTCTAAAGTCAATCACTATGATCGAGTGGTTAGCAGGCTCAGATTAACACTTTTGATGGCCTTATGTCAAGTAAAACTTGGGGCCCTTAAAAGTTAGTTCCCCAATGATTGAGAGAATCTTACATAAACGTCATACATGGATGATTTTATTTAGAGATAAACTTTATTTTGCAAATATCTAGCAATAATAGTGAGTACCGCGAGTTTTGTTATCAATATATTAACTATTGATACTATAGTAACAATTAAACTATACAGTCTATTATATACTGAGTAAAATATAGTACTGTAAATTAATAATCAATACTATAATAATACTGGGCATTATATAATTATAGATTATTTCAGTGTAATTGCATTTTGAACGGGTAGTAAGACGCGGTGCTAATAATAATAATTGCATTTTGTATAATCTGCCATCTGAAGATAAGATATTATTAAGTATTAGTAAACATAATTTTATTATATTAAACTTTTTTTTTTTTTGCGTTTTTCTCACGTCACATTTAGTTAACCCTTCAATGGTGTTAATTTTATTATTTTATCTCAGAAATTGTTGTCAATAGAAAACTAATGTTTATTTTTCTATCTAAAGTCAACGGTACCATCTGATGATATGTAGTAACTCCGGTTTGCCAAAACCAAAGGTTACGTTCATTTTTAAGTACGGACTGTCTAACTCCACGTAATACCGAGCTACCAGCGACCTCCGATAAAGGAATTTCTAGGTTAGTTTGGGATAAATTTTACGAAAAAACATGAAAATATTGAAATACAATACTATCACAATAAAATATGACATGTCAAAATGATTTATTTTCCAGGCTGGTGAGTGCCCCTAGCCTCGGAGGCCCTTGTGCGTGGCAAGTTTCCACATGCCTTAATCCGGGCCTGGTGGTTAGGGAGACCAACTTCAGATCTAGGAAACCTTACCTGAAATAATATTAGTGTTTGCTAAAGCTGTGATGGAGCTGTATTTGTGTAGGAGGTGTGGGGTCAATCTGTAAATATATAAGATTTTGAGGGGCTGGGGCCCGCTAGCCAAAGAGCAGTTTGTGGAACATATTTCAATTTGTTTTATTGTATACCCCAAGAAGCTATTTGAAGTGGCCTTCGCCTTTTTTTAAAACTAGACTCCTATACAAGCTATCTGAATTGATCACTTTGATAGGCCTAGAAGTTATCTGTAAGGGTTCCGTTTCAGAAAGCTTTGAAAATTAATGTTTCTAGAAACTACTTGACGTAGGCATCACCAAGCCAATGTTTGAAAATTTGAATCTTTTAGAAGCTATTTAAAGTGATGATCACCTGGACGTATTTAAATAATTAAATTCCTTTAGAAGTTACTTGTAATGACAGGTCTTCTATCGATAATTTTGCTAATTTGATGCCTTTTGAAGCTATTTTAAATGTTGCTTTCCTGGAAATTTTGAGAAAAATAAAGGCTACTAAAATACATTTTGAAACAGTGAACCTCAGAATAACTTTGGAATTTCAAAGTCCCTAGAAGCTATTTAAATCAGCCCTATCTTGGATATAAAAAAAAATTAGATGCCTCTAAAATTATATACTTCTAGTAACTATTTAGAGTGGGCTTCCACGTGAATATTTTTGAAGATTAAATACCTATTTACAATATTTGGAGTGGTCTTTCTATGGTAAATTTTTGAAAATTAGATATATCTGGAAGCTATTTGTAATTTGATACAAGGCCATCTTTCAGTTTCATATTTGAGAATATCATAGGGGAATGAAATAAATCTAGAGGGGTCAAATCAATTTCGTGGAGAGGGGGGGGGGATCATATCCTCCCAGATCCCCACCACTGGTATGATTTCGTTATATTATTAAAATGTTCAAATATTAAAAGTCCTAACGCTAAGAATGAATGTTTACATTTGTATTACATTTGTTTACCTATGTCTCACGTCCCATATGACCTTTACTAATTTTATTCAAGTTAGGGGCCGAGGTGAGGGTAGGTTTTAATTAAAGAATTAAAGGAAAGGTACCTAAATTTACGAATATATTTTTATGTCACTACTTTTATTTGGGTGCCCGGTAGCCAACCCTAACTACAGCACTACCGCGGCACCGTAGGGACTTACATGATTGGAATAGACCCTGAGCGGTAGTGGTCGGAATGGGTGGTTCATCTGGAGTGAGACTCGAGTGTTAGTCCAATAATGTATATTTATTAATCTATTCAGATGACTAAACTACTACATAAGTAAATGGGTAGTTCTCCCGTGACGAGGGAGCAGGCATGATAGCAGGACTCGTAAACCTTCCTCTAGACCTGCGATCGACCCTCCGGTGGGGGTGAGCCACCAGATCACATTTTATTCCATCGTTTAGTCAGTCGTTGCTACATACCGACTCTCGTGCACTCATCATGGCTCCAAACACTAAACAATGTGTTATTCTATCACCTAAACTTGATGATCTCGATATTCCACAAGCCAGGAAGGTCCATCAGTTGCACCGTGCTCGCCCTTCAACAGGATGCAATATATATGAGATATGTGCTATCCTGAGCAGGATGGCAACCCAACAGTCTTGACTTCCAAGGAAATGTACGAGCGTGGTGACCTCTTGCCAGAATAAACCTTAAAATAATTATGCTCTTACAAAATATAGAGTAGAAAACTAGAGGGGAAAACACCTTCATAACTCCCGAAAGGGATTCAGACCCCGATTTTCCCGTCATTGGTAAATCAGAATAGTAATTGAGCCATGTGCCCGGCAATGTGGTAGGATGTTTGTTGTTTAGTGTGAAGGATAAAGATTAATTCAAGCCTTTGCCGAAAATAGAGAGCAAAATCTACTCTAGTGGCGTAGCGATTCACACTCTATCAGTAACGAACAGTTGACCCATAATGCTCTGTTATTTACATATACTTAAAACCGTTATCTCCCGCTCTAGTGGCCGAATGATCTAAGGTGTCACTCTCATGTTAGACTGGCCTGTTGCTGATTGGGATATTGGGTTTCGAGTCCCAGACAGGTCTACTGAGGGTGGTTATCCCTAAAAAATTTCCCACTCTCATTCCACGCAAATGTGGGTATATTACCTATAAAATGCTTCCCTCCTCATCCCTTCCCTATTAGAGTAATTATCATGTACGCGTATAGCCTGAACAGGTTGCAAGACACGGTGATTATTGTAAAAAAGCTGATTATTAATCGGTTTGTATTTAATTATATAGTAATAAAACGGATCTTTTATATTAATATCACGATGGATAGTTTATAAGTATTGTGTCGTGTAGTTAAACAAATGAACACAAAACGAGAATGACACATCACACACATACAAACTCACAATTTTTACCAGACAAGTTATTTCAAATCATTTTCCCACAGTATTCGCAGCTGTCTTTTGTACCTAGCTTTTGGATATGTCTTGAGCTGTATGGTTTATGCGCATGTGCACTGATTGAGTCGCTTGGTTTAGAAAATTGATTGGTTCTCAGCCTTGTTTAGAAAGTGCATGTCAAAAGGGCAGTAAGTGCAATTTTTTTAGCACCACGTCTTACTACCCGTTTGGGTCATAAGCATTTGTAGGCCTACTAATTAGGCTAATGTGTTAGGGATTAAGATGGTGGAATTTAGAGGAAGCATCCAGAATTCTCGTGGAGGGAGATTGTAAAAGAATTTAGGAAAAACCACTCTCAGTACACCTTGCCGGGATCAAACCCCAATCTACTTGTCATCGGCAGTCAGGTCTATTGCGAAAGTGAGACCTCTTAGACCATGTGGCCACGGAAGCAGGTTACACTTAATTAAATGGCAAAGAACACGAAGGTATCCCTTTCAACTAAATGGTTAATCAATGTTCCAATAAATAATCATATTACGTAATTTTATTTGAGCTTGAAAAAAAAATCGAAAGTTTATAAAGAGATTACAAGATTTTAGAATGTTTTAAACGTTTATATCCAGGCACTTATACTGAAAGCCAAACTCTCCTAGTTTGGTTTTCTAATCATAGTTAGGTCTGGGCTCGAAGTTCGTACATGTGCTTTAAGATTGTTTTTACTAAATGGTTTCCCACTCTCCCTAAACGCAAATTTGCGTACAATTCCAATTAATTACTATGCCTTTCCCATATATATCTCATTAGTGGGATTAAATGTGGATAGACCTCACAAATAGCAAGGTACGATGCAAGAAGAACTGGTTACAAGCCTTTTTGTTCGCTAAGGCCGCCGCCTCAGTCAGCGAGAAAGTTTCAATCACTGTCAGAAATCACGGTTTAAAATACAATGACCTGTACTATTTTCTGGAACTACATCTCTATTCTGTCTAAGCTTATACTTCCTTTCACCCTTCACCTATAAACACCCATTTTCATGTCAATAAGAAAGAAAAATAACTAGGTTAATTATCTCAAGGCAAAAAGGAAAGCCCGGGGATAGTTCTAAAATATATAACAGTTTTCTGCTATTAGTTAATAAACAAATTACTGTATTTGTTAGAGGATGACTAAATCCAAAGCTCTTTTTCATCAAGCCTAGTCTTATAGCTTGGCAAATATGTTTAAAAAGTCGTTAAAAATGAACTAATGTCACAACTTTTTCAAATTTTTCTATTAGTAAAATTTAAAATTAAGGATTTTCTTAAGGAAAAATTGTACTGTTAGAATCTTCCGACTTTATTTTGGGGTGAGCCATATTTTGAAATAACGCATCGTAGAATTTAATATTGCGTCATAGCTGAACGTCTGCGCTGCTATTTCTCGCTTACCGAGGTTGCCCCCTTAAGTGTATTCTAATAAAAAGTTCTACGAACTATCTAGTACGCAATGCATAAACTATAATCAAAACATAAAATCTAGTTTTCAAAAGTAAGAGCCTTTTCTGGTAGATAGAAAAGCTTCTATATCTATTTGCACGTATTCATACGCCAGGTCATTTGATCTGCAACAGTCACTTTAGATGGATATTAATAGATTACACCAATCAAATAGTAAAATACAATCAAATTTGTATGCAGGTATAAAAGTAATTTCTTATGTAAGTGATACTTTTTTTTATGATAATGAAGCTCCTATAAATAAGAATTATTGTTTTATTAAACGTGATAAACCAGGTATAAAGAGGTTCTGATTTAACTTGACCATTTGACATTTTGTCTATCCGTCCAAATTCTGCCTTACGATAACCACTGAAAGTGTGGACCAATTTTAATGAAATTTGTGAGGGATATTCTTTGACCATATTCTGAACGATGTATATTAATATTATTATTATTATTAGCACCACGTCATACTACCCGTTCGGCTTGTACGCACTTACGCTAATGTGTAATGGTAGAGTGATTGTGAGATAAAATGGAGGACCTAAAGTTTAACGTGGAATCCGAACCACGGTGGAGGCCTGGCATTCCCCACATTCACAAAGATGTCTTGTCAGAGGTGAAAAAAGGGTTTGGAAATCAGATAAATCTTTGCCGGGACCGAGGATTGAACCCCGGCCACTAGCACAAAAGTCTGACACCTTACCCCTAGACCACCAGGTCACCAACGATGTATACACTGTACATGTATTCTCAATCAGTCTATCCGTTTCAGTAAGGTGGTTGCTTAAAATAAGTCAATCGAATACTTAGAGCATATTTACTTTCTCTCGACACCTCGGAGAGAAAGTATTGTGATCATAAAAAAAATCTCGATATTTTGATAAATCGTCACCCTAGAGTGCAAGTGCTCTATTTCCAAAAGTGTTAAATTTGAGATATTTGGGGTTTAAGTCTATTTATAATGCACATGGTTCACCTGCGGTGAAATTGAGACTACTATATAATTATTTAAGAGGATGCAAACTCAAGCTGCCATCTAATAACATTGGTTTTATTCACATGGTCAAACTTCAAAGATTTTTTACGCAAATGTGTAAAACTGTACGTAGAACACTTGAAATCTCGAGTGACGAAATGTCGACGTTTCATGACCCCCCTTAAACCAAAAAGTGGTTTTCGCAATGCCGTCTGTCTGTTCATCCGTCCGTTGGGCTAGATCTAAAACTATTTTACTGATTGGGCTAAGACTTGGTATTTAAGGTTTTCAAAAGTTCCCCCCTAGGGGTTTTGAAATTATATATCTAACCCTAAATATAAGGGTAGTTTACTGACGGGGAAAACGAAAAAAAAAATCAATTTTAATGAAATTCAATCTAATAATTTTGATTATATTTAGTATATAGACATTGTTTAACACTATAAACATGATGTAAATCCTAATTTTATCATTAAAATGACTTTGAGGGTACTTTACACCAAGAATATTCTGCAATTTTAATCCTTTATCCGTAACTATTTGAGATATAAAATAATTTATTTTAAGCTTGTATTACTATTAAAGATATAAATCTTTTATTTGAAATATTTTTTTATAAAACAATAATTAATATTTTTCTGAGCTATAAGCAAATATACATATATATTTTTTAAATTCAGGTCTTTGAAAATTAATTTGATTCTTATGCTCTTTTAGTAACAGGATTCCTAGTTCCTAGTGCCATGGAGTAAGTAACAATGTATATTATTTAATTTATGATATTTAAAGTAGTGTTTCAACAACAATGTATAAAACTATTATTTAATTTCTTATGCGTTTTTAGTAAATGTATATTTTAAAGATAAAAGCGAGAGAAAGTATGTGTGGTGCACCGTAACATTTATTTTTAAATGACATACTATATTGCAATACTGGTATCTTTAACCATGTAAACAACGGTAGCTATTCATTACTAGAATGTACATTAAAACATAGAATGCATTTGTTTTCCGTCTAACCTGATCACTAAGAAAAAAATATCATCTTCAAATACAAGAAGAAAATATAGGAAATAATTTAACTTGATATTCAAAGATAAATCGTAGGACTTTAGTAATGTTAAGAACATTTTAATATTATGATGCAACTATAATTTTTGAATGGAATAAATTTATTTTGTGTTAATTGTCCAAGGAACAACTAGTTTTAATAAGACGTGTTGGAAGAGTTATCTTAATGTTTTCGTCCATGAAGAGTCACGTCATTCCCGTTACACGCTGGTACATCAGATATGGATCGGTAGAGGTCTTCCATAGCCCATCCACCCCCTTAGAAGACTGAGTTGTGCTAGTGCCAAACCTCCTTTCAACCCCCGCCTCCCCCTTCCTCTAACCCCACCCCTCTTCTAACCCCCCTAACCCCCCCAAAAAAAGAGTGGATGCAAATGTGCCCTTTGCATTTTTAATGAGTCTCTTCCCCTAACCGTCTCAACTTGTAAACAGGCCATACAGGTAGTTTGTGGACTAAATTATGAGACAAGTACAATGGGTTTGGATATCGGTGAGTGGAGCCAAATTACAGCGATAATTCAGACCATGTAGTGCATTCAGTTCCCTTGAAACTATGCGTACCTCGGTGAAGGTAGGAATATGTAAAGCTAAATGTGTGAAGGTTTAAGCTTAGGATAAGATAATTTGATGGCTTTTATATGTCATGGGTGATACTTAAAAAAAAAGTTATCACATTTTTCATGACTGGATGAGGTAGTAAGTCAATAAGTCTCTGTGTAAAGGGCTATTCTTTTTTTTTTATGAACTTCCTCTTTCTAGTTTTGACGTAGTGCCAACACTTCGGTGATAAACGGTTTATCACAAGCTATGCGAATTGGTCAATAACGAATATGCTAACGTAAATCGAATTCTAAGTGTGGTTGACCTACATACTAAAAATAGTTTGCGTGTTATCCTTTTCATTGAATTTTGCCATTATTTATGTTTAAGTTTGGGCGTTATTTATTATACAATCATACAATTGCACAAAATTCGACGTGGCTTAGTAGAGGATTGAATCTAAACTACTACTTGACTTTGGATAGCTATCCGCATCAAAGGTGATATGGTCTGGAAGGAATCATTCTCGTAATAGACGGGTTGGTTGACGTGGGTAGCTGAAAGTTATAACATCATTCTCGTAATAGACGGGTTGGTTGACAGTGGGTAGCTGAAAGTTATAACATCATTCTCTTAATAGACGGGTTGGTTGACGTGGGTAGCTGAAAGTTATAACATCATTCTCGTAATAGACGGGTTGGTTTGACGTGGGTAGCTGAAAGTTATAACATCATTCTCTTGATAGACTGGTTGGTTGACGAGGGTAGCTGAAAGTTATAACATCATTCTCTTAATAGACTGGTTGGTTGACGTGGGTAGCTCAAAGTTATAACATCATTCTCTTAATAGACTACGTAATAGACGGGTTGGTTGACGTGGGTAGCTGAAAGTTATAACATCATTCTCGTAATAGACGGGTTGGTTGACGTGGGTAGTTCAAAGTTATAACATCATTCTATTAATAGACTGGTTGGTTGACGAGGGTAGCTCAAGGCTTTAAGCTCTAAACTCTAATTTCTAATCCCGGTCGGTTCTACCAAGATTGTTTTTTTACTCAAAAATATTTTTCTGCCATCCATCCACACAAATGCATGTTTATTTACTCCCTCTAAATACTACTCTACTCCTCTTTTACTCATTAATGAAAATACGTGGATAGTTTGAAAGTGTAGTAAAATTTAGTTAATGTAAAAAAACTATGGATTACTGATACCAAAATAACAACGTCCTAATAGAAATCAGATTCTTTGCCTTATGATGTTTTATAGGTATTCTACTGTCACATCTAATACAATACTTAAATATAGTTTACTACCCACATGATTTAAACTCTAAAGTGTTAAAATTCATTCAATCACTGTTGATGAGTTGGTCGGATTTTTAGTCCTGACTAGATAAATCATGTGATTCCCTCGAAGATACATTTGAAGATACACTCGAAGATACATTCTTCACCCTTTACCCTTTGGGTTAAGTCATTAATAATCGTTATTTTAAATGTCCTTATTATAATATATATACTCATATATCGAAATAAAAGTCCTGAGTCACTGACTGACTCACTCATCAACGCCCAGCCCAAGCCCTTGGACCTAGAACGCTGAAATTTTGCCAGACGGATTTTTCGAAATTCCCACGGGATATGGAATAAAGAGAATTTATATTTTCGCTTTAAAGTTGATTTATTTCCGTAACTGTAATTATTAGAGACTTCAAATTTGGCATGTAAGTAGGTAATTATAATCACTAATAACTATTTTCAGGATTTTCCTAAATTCTAACGGGAAAGGGAATATAGAGGATTTATATTTTCACCTTAAAGTTGCCTTATTTCTCATTAGATCAATGCCCAGCCCAAACCCTTGGACCTAGAAAGCTGAAATTTGAACAGAGGTTCCCTTTATGATGTAGACACGGAATAAGGCTGGATTTTTGAAATAGTCAATAATAATAAAAGGAAGTGTTTGTCTGTGTGGGATGCCCAGCCAAATCTAAGTCAAGCAGAGATCCGAAAATTTTAAAATATGTGGATGGAAGGGGTCCGAATATGCCTCGAAGCCGGATTTTTAAATTTACAATTAAAATTTTAGTTAGGGTATTTTAAACAAGTTTTTGAAGAAAATATTTTGAATCTGTTTTAGAGTTACGTTTCATAGATATGAGTGATGGGTAGGTGAGGGGGGGCTTATATAATTCTTATTTCTTATACCACAGTGGATCGGGGGCAACGCCGTGCAGGATTGCTAGTTTATATATATTTATACTCAGTGCTTAACGTCTGACGGAACGCGGTGGAACGGCGTTCCGGCAAATAGGAAATTCAGAAAAAATCTCTTTAGAAAGACGTGTTTAGCAAATCAATTATTATCTCATTTATTTATATAGACAATATTATTTAAAAGTTATCTACTTAGGTGAACAATAGTTTATGTACCCAACAATGACCGATACTTTCCCTAACCCTAACACTCAGTGTTGTTTTCTTTCACTACAAGTTGTGTCCGTGGCAGAGAAAGGACCTTGAGAGACATTTTTATTTTGGAGGGACCGGAAGGGTTGAAATTTGATGTCTGGGGGCGCGAATTCCTATGAATCATCTTACCTCTCTCTTTTCCGTGTATTTTCAATAAATTTAGTTGAAAAACATTCAAACACAATCACATTATGAAAAATTTAATAAAATTCTTTGTTTTTAGAAGAAAATAATGGCTTAAAAACACGTCTTTTGAAGCTTAAATTTAAAAAAAAAACCATCTCCAAATCCTCCGGTAGTGCGTTCCGGCACCTAAAATTTCAGAAATCAACCACTGTATGTATATATGAATGTGTATACATATACGTAAACATATATATATATATTTAAACTAGTATTATTAATATATCTGACTCTGAATTCACCTTCAGAGAAGAGGAATCCTCACTTCCATGTAGAAAAGATACCAGGACAAGCGATTAAATTCGAACTCTAGTACCAGCCTCTAATTTTTTTGACCATTATGTTTCATTCAGAGGAATAAATTCCTATTAAAAAGTCTCCTCATCACTAGATTATAGGGGACTTTAAGAGACAATCAAAGTTAACTTGTCATCATTACAAACATATTCATTATTTAATTTCAAGGAGTGCATTCATAATTAAACTAACTATTCAGTCTAAATAAATTTGTGAAAACTTGCTGCTCCTGATAAGAGTCTTAAAACTGGTCAGTTTTATTGGTTATTCCATCAGATTGATTTTATTATTTTCACAACATCTTACTACCCTGTCAGGTTATTCGTGTTTATCTTAATAAAGTGAAGCGTTGGTTAGTCTGTCCGTCTGTCATGAGCATTGCGTGATATCTACCGCACGCACAGGTCTGGAATTTTCAAATAAATAGCCCCTGTGCACAAACATGAGCATTTTTTTCTTATATTTTTTAAAAATGTATCAAAAATTGGGACGGAAGTATTAAAATGAAGATTTTTCTCTCTGTTTAAAGTAAAGAAAAGCTTTTCCCGTGGTAAAAAAAAAGCAATTCATTGCTTGGTTACCCCGGGAAAATCTGGGTAGGTTTTATAATTTATATATATTAAACCTGCATGTGGACGCTATATTGACCGAGTGCCCACCGTCATTAGCGATGATAGATAGTACTAACATTTCCGGATATAACGTTTCATGTCCTCATCACAACTAACTCTCCGGACGCTAATCTCAGTTTTTCAGACTGGAGAGCTGCTACTTATTTATTCAAGTAGCTCTTCATTGGTCCTGACGAGACAAAGTATGACACCATTTAAGACCCTTTGCTTCACAAAAAGAATCTGGAAGCGCCGGTGATTGAAACTGGGAACTCTGGATCTGTAGCCAGGAGCTTTGAACACTAGACCACATTTTGTTTACTGACTTAAATATGTTTATATATTCTGATTCAAAATTAATTATATTTTAAAATTCTATATATAATTTAATTCTGAGTCTTAATTTGAATAAATAACTCATTTAATTTTGAGTCAGGGTGTATAGAGTTCATTCGCTATGGGAGTGGTGATAACTGTCAGCTAGCAGAAGATGTAATACTGCTAACAGAAAAATATAATACGAAACAAATGATTGTTTGTTGTGAATGTTTTGACTGCCATTTGTGACAAAAAAAATCAATTTAAGGGTCCTGCATATTACAAAGTTTGGCAAAATGATACGTGCGATCGTATCTGGTAGCTTTTGCCAACTGTCACCAACACCCCTAACGTAGATGGGGTGTATAAACCGATTCATATTTTTATTAATCAGAATTTGTTTAAAGGGTCTTAATTATTATTAGTAGCTTAACCCGAAATAATAATATACAAACATTTATAAATACCTTAAATCATTAATGCATTACTTAATCTAACACATTAAAACCAAATTATTTTAATATTTAGCTATAATTTATATTTTCTAGACCAGCTTATGAATAAATGTAGTAAAGAAAACACCATATGTCTACCATATTCTATAAGATTTGGACTCGTAAACATAAAGTTGATTCACTTTAGTTAAGACGTAGGAATTTAGTTAAGACGTAGGAATTTAGATAATTATATCGTTATCAACTCCATATGAACTGACCAGTTAGGATTCGAACCAGAGATAATAAATTAGTGCTTAAACTTTTTCTTTCTCCTTGCAGCTTTTGAATCATTGGAACATAAGGCAGTAAATACATTCACGACTATTATAGAGAAAGTTTGGTTTCAGCACTAAAAATAAAATTATTTTTCATAGTCAAATAGTAGGACTACAAAATACCACTTTATAGTAGCCATGTCATGTGAGCGTCTCCAGTTTTGACAAACAGTTTTATAGAGGTTTCCACAGACATTAAACCCTTCTTTTCATCTCGTTTCTCTCCAAACAAAGTTAATGGAAGAAGGAGAAGAAAGATATGACATGTCAATCATCTAATAAACAGTACAAAGACCCACACTCTTGTAACATACGTTACATAAAAACATGACTATTGAATTATCTAACTCTCCTGACGATATTATATCCGTCCAGCCTGCTTCAACACACCCGTTAGAATGAATGAAGCAAGTTCTGGTCCGAACCGGCGCAGCGTATTTCGTCACATGACGTTATGGTACCCATGCTGCAGACGCCTCGATACTCTATTATAACGATATAGATGCTTCAGAAATCTGGCGGAACTCTCGAAAAGATCCGGAAAAACTAGAACCTACTGGACGTGAGACAGATCTTACGCCGGTTTTATGCACGCGCTATTTTCCCCTCCCTTCACCTATTCAAGCTCTTCTGGTGTATTCCCCTCTTTCCATCTCTGGGATCGTGCGACGTCAGCCAATGACTATAAATGGGTATTTGTCAGCTTTGTGGGCACCACGAGGAATGGTCTGACACTTTAAAATCAGGTGCTCAGGCTGATCCACGATTATCCGTTATCCGCTTGGGGCCTCCTTGTGGACACGTACACGAAGAGGATGCAGGAATTTCAGAATCAGTGTCTGAGGATCATTGTGGACGCCACCTGGTACGTTCGCGATGTGACTCTACAACGGAATTTGGAGATACCCATTATCAAGGACCACTCTCGGAAGCTGACACAGTCCTACTGCAGGCTTCCTGGTGCCACCAATCCTCTTATCCAGGGGTTTGGGAACTACGTCATCGAACCTGGAGGGTGCCACCAACGTCCCAAATTCCTGATAGGATAGGAGAGATGTGTAAACCAGTAGTCAGCGGGAAGCTCTCACTCAGTCCCCCATAAACTAGTATCCCCACCCGTAGCTCTAGGATCTCTTATTCGGTTTACCACTATATCCCCCCCCCCCCCATTTATAATCATAATCCCTTCTTCTTGTATTATAGAACCTTAATGAAATGCAACATTCCGTTAACTAATTCTGTCAATAACACGGTGTGACCAATTAGTCGGTATGTGTTATAATTTGCTCTCGTGTTCTCCTTCAGGGAGCGTTAGAGCATGCCATATACTTCGACATGTGGGCACCAATAATACCACTGTCAACTACCTAGGCAAGAAGTGCAATGTTTGACAGGCATGATAATAGCATATTCAAAATTCGCTTTCTAAACTTAATAGATTTTGTCAAATATTTCAAAATTATCATTTAGTTTTGGATACTAAATTAATCTAAATATTAAATTAAAATGGTTTTCATATGGTTGACTTGCCGTACCATATTTTTTTAGCTCACTTTTATAAGTAAATGTTCAATACTAGACCCTTCCCCCCGAATTATTATTTTCAACACACATATTGAAGAATCATCATAGACTCTACCATAAAATATGAGTGACTATCGACAATTTTATGAGGAATAAATTAAATTTTCAAAATAAAATATAGCCTATTTTACTCGCTGATAATGTAGCTTTATATTGGTGAAAGAATGTTTAAAATCGGTCCAGTAGTTTTTGAGTTTATCCATTACAAACAAAAAAACAAAAAATCAAATCTTTCCTCTTTATAATATTAGTGTAGATAAATTATCCTGTCCTGAGGCCACTATAAACGTAGGTGAATATTTAAAGTACTTTTCTTGAGGCTACTATATGGCGTTGGTAAGTACTCATTGTAGAATGCTTTATCGGGTGACCTGGTGGTCTAAGGATAAGTTGTCGGACCTCTGTGTTGGGGGTCAGGGGTTCAATCCTCGGTTCCGGCACATATTTATCTGCTTGCCAAACCCTTCCTTCACCTCTGACAAGACGTGTGTTAATCACAGCTTGTGAATGTGTGAAATGTCAGGCCTCCACCGTGGTTCGAATCCCACGTTAAACTGTAGGTCTTCAATTTCATCTCACAATCACCCTACCATTACACATTAGCGTAAGTGTGTATATCCCGAATGGGTAGTAAGATGTGGTGCTAGTAACATTAATATATTGCTTTGGCTTTGAGGCCACTAGAAGCCGCTAACCAATGTTCAATATAAATTACCTTGTTTTGAGGCCACAGGATGACGCTATAAATCTCTTTAAATCAATCAGCATATTAATTGTCTCCATATTGTATGACCTATGTATTTTTATAACGCCGTTTTGGGCGTAGGATTAATTTTTATAATGTCTATTGATTTTATTTAGGCTGATTTTTTACCAATAATCTTCTTGTGGCGTGGGGCCTTTTTGAATGTAACTTTATCTTTTTTATTTAACAACAGATTAGATCGTGTGAATTATTATGTGGGAGATCCGTGAAATGCATGCATGCATGCTAAGCTCGTAAGTTTAGGCTCACTCAAACCCAAGCCTTGTGGTCCACCCTTTTCTACTACACGCTCTGCTGAATTGTTCTATCTTATTTATTAACCCGTGAGGGGTTTATGGGTTGTGACTCACTCTACACAATTTATTTCCGATTGTTTCCTTTATATTGCTGCGCTGATAAACACGCGTCTCAGTGAAGCTGCCTCTCATAGTCCATAGAGTGCACTGCTTAGCAAGACCAGTTTTTAGTTGCTAGCTGACCGTTGCAACGAGAGATTAAGGTCGCCTGGGGTGTACCACACTCCGCCACACTACTAGCGTTACTTTTTTTTAATAGTTTTTTTATTGTCTCATTATAAATTCAACCAAACAAAATCATTTATGTTCCTGTATTATGCTTGTCATTGGTTGTATTGCAAATTCTTGGACTAAATGACTTTTTTATTTATTTTAGATGGACAGCTACGAATTTGAAGCAAAAAGGATAAGAGTCCTATTCGACGAGCTATCTGCAGAGGATTTGTTTGACTCAGAGGATGAGGAGGTGCGTGAAAATCCCAAGAAAAAATTGGAGAATGACAAAAATAACTTGTTACATTTGTGATGTGCACTTATGTATGAATAATATAATAAAAGAATGGGAGGTCTATGTTGGAAAAGAAGTCGTTTAAGAGAATATTTGCTGGACCTGTTCTGAATAAATAACTCTTCTGATGTAATAAAAAAATAATAATCTAGTAATATTTGACATTACTTACTCTTAAACGTTTATAAATAATATTTTGTAAATAAAAAATAATAATTCAATAATTAAAAGTTGTAAAAAATAAGTTGATTAAGTTTAACATTTTGTTCGGCAATAATAATTATCTATGATAGATCTACAAATAAACTGTTGATCAGAACTTTTTGTGTAGATCAATCAACTTATTATTCCTGCCTGAATTTCATAACTATATTCAGTAATATTTATAAATTGCATTAAATATACTTTACGCCTTAAGGTATTTTAAATAACATTGTTCTTTGTAAATTAAAGAAATTGTCAAAGGTAAAAATGAAGAATTATAGAAGATAACAGGTTTCCCTAGAAAAACACATTAACTAGGTCACTTTTTTCACTAACAGAGTAAAAAATTTACAAAAATTAACATATTTCACTCAGCTTAAAAAATATATTCATGAGTTAATTTTTTTTTAAAAGGTGTGGTGTACAGACAACCCACACGTCACTGGCGCAAGAATTTTAGGATACATTACTGCCGGGATAAATTCTCTTGTTTATCTATTTCAATAAAATGTAAAATATGCAACCCAATACTTAATCGTTCTTATTTGGGGATATTTATGTCTGGTATTCCGATGACAAAGAGTTTAGGATTTCAAGTCCTGGTCAAGTATATTTAAGTTGTTTGTACTAAACGGTTTCCCACTGTTCGTTGACAATAATGAGAGTACATTTTTTCTAAAATATTCATTCCTCACCTTTGTCTCATGATTGAAATTAAATTCACATAACTCGGACTGGTAGTAAAACGCGATGCATTAAATAAATAAATACAAAACATTTCATGTTTGGTATTTAAATGAATATTTTTAAACTTAAATCTACTATGTCCAAGTATGTGTTTAGTTCAACACGTTAATAAATAGGGATGTGGGGGGGGGGGATACGGAGAAGAAGAATATGTAGATATAGGTGACCTGGTGCTCTAGGGGTAAGGTGTTGGACTTCTGTGCTGGGGTCCAGGGTTCAATCCTTGGTCCTGGCACAGCTTTATCTCATTGCCAAACCTTTACTTAACCTCTGACAAGACGTGTATTAATCACGACTCGGGACTCCACCGTGGTTCGGATCCCACGTTAAACTGTAGGTCCTCCATTTCATCTCACAACCACTCTACCATTACACATTAGCGTAGGTGCGTATAACCCAAACGGGTAGTAAGACGCGGTGCTAATAACAATAATATGTACATCCGGCCAAGATTCAAACCTTGGCAACGTTGTCACCGTTGTACAAATCTTACTCGCTAGATATACTTTCACGTAATAATACGTCAAGTCATGCGATATTTAGACGTCACTTTTGATAGATTTTGTAAATAACCCTTTACTAACAATAAAACACTAATATTATATGTGTATTTGCTATTTTTTACTGACCCTAAAAGAGGACATGTGCTTTTAACATTTTAAATTTATTTGAGTTATTTAACGTGCACTCTTTGGATCGACTGGTTATATGAGAACAACACTTAATAACTTAATTGAATCTAGAACATATACAACATTCATCCCCCGGCCGTTAATTCATCACTGTGAACTGGAAAACCCACATTTAATCAATTATATAATTTTTCAGCCATACCAGGAATTGAATCCAGATACCTTCATTCAATATAGACACACACTACTGACTGAGCTAAGATGTTGGGCTCTATATAACAGAATCCTACTATAACAATATATAACTCCAGAGCCGACATTTTAATGTACGTGTAACAAGACAAAAATATAGGCTATTCAAATACTAAATTTATATTAGATATTATATTTTTGATTTAACCTGTAACCTTTAAATTATGTAATTGATCACGCTACCCTCTCACCATAAAGAACAAGTTCTCAACAGTGTCCTATGTATATTTGTATATATATTTATTTATTAAAAGATGTCATCAACCTTCCTCAATAATTTCATCACACTGATGTATCAAGACTATTAGGTACTCTAATAAATAAAAAAAGTCTTAATGCATGTAAAATATAATGAATTATAACATGACGACATAACAATTTTAACCAACCAAACGTATTCTATGATAAATTGTATCAAATTACTAAATAAAGCGGTTTGATAAAAAAAAATACTTTGATTTGACAAGTATTTTACGTAAAAATTATAGAAAAACTGTCTTTATTAAGTTCACTTCTATGTTGTGATGATTAGAACTTTTAACGATGTATTTTTTCTAACTCCAGTAAATTCCACAAAGCATGTTATTTAAAATCACAGTGACTGTTACTCAAAGTAGTTGATAGGGGTAAAAATAAGTACAATAAGTACCTGATTTTAAGATGTGTAGATGTATAATGCATTTATTGTTATTTAACTATCCATTTACATGCATGTATGGTAATTAACCTGAAGGTTGGTTGGATCCTCAACAGTTACACCGTCAGCTCTAAAGCCTAGGTGACACTGAAGAGGCTTATGAGGGAAATTAGGAGTGGGGTAGTTTCCCGTTGCCTTACTCACTGGGCCAGAAGGTACATATATCTGACCATTTATGGACATGGGCTATCTGTATATAACTGTCCATCTTATCAGTGAGTAGATAACACATTTTTAAAAACTAAATGTAATAAACACGGCCTAAGTTGAGGAATGTTTGTTTAATATTTTTTGTATTGTGGATTGTAAGTGACAAAGCAAATATTACAAGGTGTGACTTGCCAGTAAATATTATAATGCCGGGATCACGATAAACTTAACGTTAACTTAAAGTTAGCTAAACGTAATTTAACGTAAAGGATCTCCTCGTGTGTTTAAATGGAAGAGATCACGATGCTGTTAACTTAAAGTTGACTTTCAGTTAACTTAACGTAAAATATGTCCTGGTAGGTCTTTTACTTCAAGTGAACGTTACTTGAAGGGTATCACGTGATATATCCAGCCAATCATAATGCGAGTGACGTCAACAGGGATATTTATTAATTCATTTGTTTGTATTATGACCAATGTTTACTCTTTAGCATAAGTTCTAGTGATCAGACATTGAAACAAAATAATTAAACTAAAAAGGGAAGCTAAATTTATCAAAAAAGTTTTGTAATATATATTTATTACATCGATTAAAAACTGTGAGCATTCACATATCATAACTTTACAACTAGTATAAATCACAGATCATACTCGAGAATTAAGATATTTGGCTCGATTTGTTACGTTAAGTTACGTGAATCGTGATACCACATACGTTAAGATAACTTTAAGTTAACTTTAAGTGAACGTTACGTTGATTGTGACCCCGACATTAAGTATGCGCTGACAACATGAACAGTGTGCCAGCATTCTTTAAGGTAAATCAGGCCAGAAGGCCAAATAAATAGTAATGTCTCCAAGCTAATTGGGCTGACAATAACCACCGAACCAAGTAGGGTCACGCTGCCTATTTTGTGAGCTACGCGGGCTAAAACGCCGTAACGCTGAGTACGAGTGCTAAGGGCTATCATCGTGCCCAAGGTAAGGGGTTCATGTCCACGTTGGTCCACCTAGAGGTCAGTCAGTTAATCATTCCTTGCTATACTTCGTTCCGCAACAAGCTTATAAATGGTCTTTAAAATTCTTTCATATTATTTAGTACTTCTTATCAACATCTCATTTTGGATTAGAGAATAGTAGTACAGTAAAAAACATAAAAACCCAAGCGAATGTCAATTAAGAACCTATATATATATATTCACTACCCCCATTCTCGGCTACAACACATCTTGACAGTATAGGCCCACACATAAGGGTGGTGGTGACATAAACGAGAATATAATTTACTTATAAAATTATTTAAATGTAGCTTATAAGAAAACAAAATACAAGTATCCATTCATATTGTTTTAAGATTCAAGGAAGATATCTAAGACCATATTTTACTCCCCCACAGTACCTACAATAGTTTAATTTTGCAGAAATTAACACCTTAATTCTGTCGGTAGCACGTCTGTTCATGAGGTTAAAGGTTCCATCGTTGATTCGTGGCAGGATCTACAGTGTTCGAAATTTAGTCTTGCCCTCCCACACTGGTCAATTGACGATTCGTTAAGTGAACACCATGCCCATTTTAGGACTAAGCTAATTCTGAAATATTATGCTACCATTATTTATTCATACAGAAAGTTCAGGTTTAATCGTAATAAACGTACTGATGAATTAAATATCTTAGCCATTATATTTTTTAATTATGGTTATATCTGTATCTAAATATCATATTATTTAAATTAAAAAATTACATCTAGATACGGGAATCAAACATGTGACATTTGCCTTGATACGCCAATGCTCTAACTTCTGAGCTATACAGGAGTAGGTAGGTTTCTATAATCTTAGTTATAAAGGTTGCTCAAAGCATGTACAGTACATATTCAATTTCAAATCAAAATAAACTTATAATTTTATTTACTTTGAAGTGGCATATCCGAACAATCCCTGCTCCTTGCAATGCCAACAATAATTCTTTCACTCCCTTTCCTTTGTTTTACAACATTCCCCATCATGATACTCTTGTCTTGATGACCAAGTGTTGGGGTCCCCTCTTCAAGACGTATTTTTTGAAGGGATCTTTTAAGGTCCGTTTGCAGAGATTTGTAATAGTCTTCAAGAGGACTTTTAACTTTCCGATATTTTGTATTTTATATCTCACTTCCCGTTTCTCACATATTTAAAGAAATAAGGGTAAATTTTAAAGAGTGTGACAGTATTTATCTAGTTAAAAGTTGAAAGATAATTAAAATTGTAACTCATTGCTTTCGTCGGTCTTCTAGGAGCAAGTATAATAGAAACACTATTTGCTCAACTCAACGTTTGAACAATAATCCTCTTTCCCAACTCCAAGCTGAACCGCTATCTAAGATAATTATACTTTATTTAACTGAAATAATAAATATGTGCAGGATTTAATAACGTATTGAAACAAACTCTGTAATTTAATATTTACCATCAATTCTTACTACCCGTCTGGATTATAAGACGTATTTTAACAATGCCTATGGACTGGTGATGAATAATGTGCATTTTAAAAGAAATGTTCCCGCATTGGTGAGGTGAGAAATTGGAAACCATTTATAATAAAGCACCCTTAGTACGCCCAGTTGAGAGTGTGACTGACATCCTCCTCATCGGCAAACTTGGTCATCCTAACATTTAGTTCATGTACACAACGTTGAGATTTTGAAGTACATACATTAACTGATCATTGAAGTGAATTAAATTACTTTTAAGGGTTTCCAAAAATGAATGATTTTTCTTTCGTTCAGAAATAATTGTATGCAGTTTGTTTGTTTATAAGTTTAATCAATTTAACATATCAGAATTAATATACAAAGATACTTTTACACAGTCACACCAGCCCCGAAAAGCTCTCGAAAAAATTGTTTTAGAACCAAAATAAATAAATGGTATGACAAAAATCGCATAAAATTTCTCATATTGTGTATTATAGTCTCGAAGATATTAATCAACAAAAAGTTTTGAGTATATTGCTCTTAAGTATATTTTCCTCGTAAAAATAAACACATCATCATGGCAATCACAATAAAAACTCTTCATAATATATTATACATTTTAAAACAATTTTTTTTAAATATTTTTTAGCAAAATTCAAATAATAAATAATAATTTTTACTCTATCCTGAAATTATTGGTCGTTTGTGAAAATAAAAACGTATTCTTATCGATCATGAAAAAAATACTCCCAGAATGCCATTTTTTTCAATATTAAAGGTCAATTTCGAAAAAAAATAGATTTTCCATAATTTATCTTACGTGAGCCAATCTTAAATTAATTTGTTCTAGCTAAATAGAGGTACCAATTTTGAACCAAATCGTTAACGCTATTTTAAAAAAAAGTCAAATTCCAAACGAGTCTATCATTAGCTAATCATTATTAAATATTTTTTTTAGGAAAACAAATCTATATAATTATTTATAATACAAACAACTTAACAGATACGCTTTTTGAACCAAACCGTTAAATTAATTTTTCTAAATATTCAAATTTTTACAAAAACATCAGTTCACTACCCATTACCAAATTTCCCCCCCAAAAATAAATATACAGCTTGATTTGTTTGTCATGTTTATATCAAACATTCGCCAGATAAACATTTTAAGAAATATCCTCATAGCCATTATTAAAATATTTCAAATATTCAAAATTCACTCATCAGTAAATGGATTTTCAGTGAATTTTTATTCAAAACCCAGTACACGGTGTTATTTTTCATAAAAGAACACTCCTACGATACCCATTTGGAACCAAATTGCTAAGGTTATTTTAAAAATATTTCAAGTTTTTGAAAAATCACCTAAAAGAAATACAAGGTTTGTCAACCAAATATTTTTACACAACAAAAGGTAACGTCGAGATGAATAAAATTATGTATTTATTGGGTGTCATTCCTAATATCTAGTAGAAAATAATAATAAATGATACGTAACTCCGCACGGACTTCCTCGCTCTGTTGTTTGAAAATGGAGATATTTTCTCAAAACTCGTAAAATATGTGAATCAAAATAATATACACTAGCAAATCCAAGCATGAATTGCACTATACTTATGTAAAACTTGTTTTTAGTCCCAATTTTAAATTTTATAATTATATTTTTGAGGAATTTATGTCTACATCAATACTGCGCAGAAATATGGAACGGCCAGGAATAATAAAATTCTTCGTTTTATATTAGTTCGATAATTTCATATACAATATTTATTTTATATGAATCTGACCATTAAGCATCAATTATATATAACTACCTACTATATTTAATAATTTAAACAAAATAAATGTACAAAATGGTATCACTGATTGGGAAGGAGTAACTTTCAATTGGCACACCAGCCTTCTTTTTGTGGAAGAATTAAACTGCTTAAACAAACACCTTAAGTATTAAGAATTCTTTTTGACATCTATTTCTGTTTCCAGCCTGTGGGCTGGGTCAGTTCTTTTTTATTCAAGCCATATATTTACCACTGACAGCTTGCTAGGCTCGTCGTAGTGCTAAGAAGATGATTGGTTTAAACACTTTTGATCATCTCTACATTATTATTAGCACCTCGTCTTATTACCCGTTCGGGTTATACGCACTTACGCTAATGTGTAATGGTGGGGTGATTGTGAGATGAAATGAAGGACCTACAGTTTAACGTGGAATCCGAACCATGGTGGAGGCCTGGAATTCCTCACATTGACCAGATGTCTTGTCAGAGGTGAAGGAAGGGTTTGGTAATCAGATAAATCTTTGCCGGGACCGAGGATTGAACCCCGGTCGCCAGCATAGAAGTCTGACACCCTACCCCTAGACCGCCAGGCCACCATCATCTCTACACCCAGGTGTATTAGGGGCTAGTGAGAGCATCCGACTATGATCTGTTTAACGGTGCAAGGAATGTCGACGGCCTATTTTCATATCGTAGGCTTCGGAACGGGGAGGGTTATTGGGATGTTGGGCCCTCCTCGTCAAAGTCTGGGGTGACAAAAGGGGCCAAATTATTCTGGTTTTCTAATTTTCTATCTTCCTTTTCTAGCTATATATATAATCTTTCTGAAAAGTAAATAATGATTTTTACAAATATTGAACGTGTTATGCTGCTGGCAAAGTAGTTTTGCTAGCTCATGTCATAAATTAATACAAGGCAGCCAATATATCATCAAAGTTACAGTACATCCAATATTATATACCGTTTCGTAATTTGTTCATGGTAAACAGGATGTGACCCAACAAATATATCATTTTGATTTGGGTGCAGGCCCGTATTTATAATTTACTTTCGTGGGGGAGGGGACGTGGGGGCTCATTCTTCAAATATTGTCCGATGACGACGGTCCTCTCATGATTAAACCGCAGTGGAAAGGGGCGTACGAATCTAGCCTGCTCGGAGAGAAAATATATCAAAATTTCGTACATAAATATATTGAAGTAGACCCATTCTTGCATTTAATAATAAATAATTTATTACTTATTATGAATTTTAAAATAAAATATACCAAATTTACATACATTTTTATAAAAATTAATACATTTTCTATTAAAATTCAAGTGGAATAAATTTTTACTCTTGAAACTAAAAATGTAGCTTACACAGAGCTTAACTCTCAATTTTAATACAAGATAGTTTTATAATTCTTCATCTTTTTATAATATTTTTTAAATTTTTGTTTAGATTTCGTCATTTAAAGAGGGGAGGGGGGACTTCAGCACCACGAGACCCTTCACCCCTTGGATACGTGCCTGTTTTGGTGTGTATAGTGAATATGGTTTTGCCCCCCCCCCCCCC
>CABFOW010000277.1:26203-68352 GCA_902141385.1 Timema californicum
AAAGAGAGGGGGAAGTGAAAATGTTTTTTCCCCCCCCCCCCCCCTATGGCCCAAACGTTCCGACGCCTCTGATTTATACGTAGGACCAGTGATGGACATTATCGAATGAAAACCATCGAATAGCTCGAGAGTCTTAGACTATCGAACTATTCAGTAATTTAAAAATTATTCAATAGAAAATTATTCATATACACTAGCGTTAGTAGTGAAAAATAGTCAACCATACAGCTTTAAATGTTTAACTTGTCAAAATATTCGATTTCTTACTTTTGGGGAGTAGTAAGGCTACAGTGCTCTTCCTTTCTTATCGATATTATCGTCCTTACGAGCTCGAAAGCATTCCTTGCTATACTTATAAAAAATATTTGTTGCTATCTAATTTGTTATTATAAATCGGTACTAAAATAAGAGATAAACCATATACAACAAAATACAAGCAAGAGGAAAAGAGGAAGTCCTATGGAACGATCTATATTGGTATTGGTTTATAATATCTTACACCATCTTACAATACCCAGTCTCCATCCATATCGATCGTTTCATAAGTCTTCCTTTATATATATATTCTAAGCATTTAAACAAATATTTTTCCCACTGAGATCTCTATACTACTGGAAGGACAGAAGCACAGCATATTTTTTTATTTTTGCAATGGATCAAAACGTGACGTCAGCGTATTACTGAAATGGTTATTGTTTAAAGAATTCTGGTAATATAATTTTATTTTGTTCATAAAGTCATGCATACGGTACATATTTATGATATTTATACATTTTAGTAACTATACCCTGATATACATATTATAAATTCGAAAAAATAGAAAAGTATGGTATGTCCTAATGTCCCATCGACTTATTATGTGTAAAAGAGAGAGAAAAATACCCTAAGGGGTATTTCCTTCTAGGAAATTGATGTACAGACGACAGCTCGAAAATTTAAAATACAAATGCCCATCCAGTGTTACTATGGAGATCACTAGTTTTTACAAATTGAATGATGAAATTATATTAATCATCAAATTTTCTAAATTTTAAATGATACTCTTCAAAAGTAATTTTAATATTCTAATAATTATGGTTTTCAAACACACCTACCATAGTGACAACATATCAATGCTTTTGTATAATTACAGTTAAGTGAACTTAATATTTATTTTTAGTTAAGTTTTCTGTGAACGGCACAAGGAAGAGGCAGTGATATTGATATTAGACTTTACTGTTTTGAGTATCCAGCTTTGTTATCACTAGAGATTAAGAACGTGTAGGGTTGACTATCGATCAGCAGCTAATAAACCATTACAAATAGTTATAGTTAAAAAATTGTGATTGTTTGTTATACATGTAATTATATATTATTTATATTTAAATACAAAAGTAAATTCAATCAATATCAAGTATTAAAAAAGAATAAAATAAATTGTTAATGTGTTAATCAACAACTTGTATTCCACTTATTATATTTTAAAAACCCACACTTTACAAGAGACCATGTTTATTTCATATTTTAAATTTGTCATCTAATTATTGGACCACATCGTTTTCAAAGATTATCCTTTTCTATCAGTGGATGTGTGTGTATTCTAGCGGTCACATGTATTACTTCTCTGTAGCTTATGTGACCAGCCACGATGCTTCGTTTGTAGCAGTCATGCCGATGTTCCATTAGATAATATTAGCATTTGTTAAAATTTACTTATTTTTTCTTTCAAGGCAGTCTGTGTGCTAATAATTACGAGATTAAGTAAAGTAACGTCAGGTAAACATATTCATATTACAGTCTTACTTCTTAGGGGCCGTCCTTTAAAAACGTAAGTTTTTTTGTGTGTTTTTAATCCCCCCTCCTCTTTCCAACACGTAAGAGATTTTCCATCGCCACCCCTATTTTAACCACTATCTTTCGTAATTTCCTACGATTCTGTAAATTATATTCTTATAATTGGTAAATGTTTTTGGTAATTGGGTTGGTAATAAAGCGAGTGATATGAATTTTTTTAAATATTTTGATTGCAGTAATGAAGGAAAATATAAGTGAAAAATTCTATTTCATTTAATTATTTTCTGACAAAGAAAATTTCTTAGATTTTGGCTCACCATAAACATTCCTACAAAAAACCTTACGTAAGATTGATACTGATCCTCTCCCCACTTCCCCTCACCTTTGAAGAAAGCGTGCGAAAATACGGATTCCTCCCACCAAAAAAAACCTTACGTAAATTAAGGACGGCCCCTAAGAGGTAAGGGTGTTACTTGTACCTAATCATAAAATCAGCCTAATACTACCAGCCAGCAAGATGCTCGTATGTTACAGGTTCAGAGTGAGGCGACACCGGCTAATATGGTATTCTCCTAAAGTATCTATATTTTCAAATCTAAAGAAAGCCATCATACTTTACCATAGGTTTCCACACATACACATACACATATATACATACATAAATACATACATACATACATAAATACATACACACATACATATACATACATACATAAATACATACACACATATACATAAATACATACACACATATACATACATACATATACATACACATACATACACACACATACATACATACATACACACACACACATATATACATACAAACACACACATATACATACATACATACATACATAGCTACATACATACATACACACATACATACATACATATACATATACATACATACACACACATACATACATACATATACATATACATACATACACACACACACATACATACATACACATACTTACATACATACACATACTTACATACATACATACACATACTTACATACATACATACATACATACACACACATACATACATACACATACATACACACATATATACATACATACATACATACATACATACACACACATACATACATACATACACACATACATACATACATACATACACACATACATACATACATACACATACTTACATACATACATACATACATACACACATACATACATACATACACATACATACATACATACATACATACATACATACATACACATACATATACATACATACACACATACATACATACACATACATATACATACATACATATATACATACATACACACACACACATACATACTACATACTTACATAGATACATACATACACATACTTACATACATACATACATACATACATTCATACATACATACATACATACATACATAGTCACGTTGTTCCCTTAAGGGATAGGCTAGAAACTGTGCATATAGATTTAAAAAACTCTGTACTTATCCATCCTCACTATCTTTTTCCTCACACTTACCTATCCTTGCATACACTCTTCGCTTTAAGAATCTCCATTCACAGAATTATACCTGCTCTCTTATTTATAAAACTCCTAAAATTTCTCTTTTCACACAATCGTTTACAACATTTCACCTCGTCTTACATGGTCTACCCCTTCCATTTGATCCACACAAACTCTACCTTTATGTATTTGCTTCGTCACTCGAGCTAAACTCATCTTCTCAACATACCTAAACCAACGTAGGACGCTTATTTCCCATTGACCTATTGGATTCTCTTTCAAACCACGCTCTTTCAACACTAATTAATTACTGACTCTGTCCATACGAGATTTTCCAAATACATTTCTTAGATATCTCGTTCTAGCTACATTAATCTTGCTCTTGTGTTTCACCTGAAAATTTCATGCTTCACATCCATAAAACAATGTTGGCGTTAACACACTTTTATATACTGCCATCTTTACCTTTTTCGAATATTTTTCATTCCTTGCAATAGTCCACATAGATCCGACTACTCTTCGATATCCCTCCACTCGTTTGTCAATTTCACCATCTAGCCTTCCATTAAAAAAAATATTTAAAAATGCTGAGATACACAAAATCATTCCCTTTTTTAAAAGTTTTTCATATATTCTATGCTGACCATCATTTTCTGATCCAACCTGATCAAAAACTTTCATATTAGTTTTGGAGACATTTATACAAAAATCCATTCTGTCAGTCATCTTATTCGAAGGAATGAATGCATTGTGCAAGTCATTTTTATTTTCACCCATTAATACGGTATTATCTGCATATGACAGCACACCCACTTTCACGTTGATTATTTGTACACCAAACGCATCCTCACAAGAATCGCTCTTACACTTAGCCATGAAAACATTAAACATCCATGAAGACATAACACAACGTTGTCTCACACCCTGTTCAATGTCAACCCATTCACTAAATTTCCATCCATCATAACGTACGCTTTAATTCCATAATACCCCGCCATAATGGCGTTCACCTACCAACCACTATTTCCACACCATACTCTTTCAGAACATTCCATAAAATACTCCTATTCACCCGATCGTAGTTACTATTAGCTTTAACGCCAGCATTAAAATTCCAATTTTTACTTCTCGTGATAATATAACACTTTAAACTGTTTTAGCTGTAACCCTAAGTACAGACATACATGGGGACACATCATTTTAAGACTCAGAATTTTGACTTCAGGGGTACATAACACTACAAGCTATTTTATAAACTAGAGATAAGAAATGGCATTACTGTCTACAATATCTTATTTATATAACATATTAAAAATAATCTATTTTGTATTTGTTTAACTGTTTATTTTTGTGTATTTAAATTGTATAGATACTACGTTTATTTGTAAAAAGTGTTCCTTGCTAAATTGATTAGGCAGTAATTGGTAAGCATTTTAGTAACGCTGGGGAGAAAATAAAGTTGGATTATGATTTTAATTTGTTTGTACTTGCCGTCACCACATCACTATTTACTCATATATGAACCTTGATTAGAATGAAATATGCACGAGCCACCTAGCTTTCATCTACGGGACTCTGTTGACAGTTTTGGTCGTTTACAAATAGTGCCATGGATTCCCAGCAGAGAGTAGCACGATACAGGCTGACATAAAAGTACCGCAAATACGAGTAA
The DNA here is from genome assembly GCA_902141385.1 of Timema californicum. Taxonomy (NCBI): domain Eukaryota; kingdom Metazoa; phylum Arthropoda; class Insecta; order Phasmatodea; family Timematidae; genus Timema; species Timema californicum. Next base: position 31,174 of record CABFOW010000277.1, read on the forward strand.
CTGCAGTCTGCCAAAATATAGGTAATAGGTAATAGTCTAAGTTTAACAATAGAAGAAAAACTGGATTATAAAATCTAATTTTATGGGTTTGTAAAATTAATGTGTCCTATACTTTAGGTGTATGCAACTGTAAAAGCCTTGATAATGGGTTTAAAAATAGTTTTAGAAAATTGTAATTGTAAGTTATGTCCCTTTAGATATCCAGGTTTTTGTGCCCAAAAATGATACAAATTACCAATACCTATAAAATAAAACTAATAAAAGTAATACATTTTGGCAGCAAATAGGGTTTGTATGTTCCAAAATGCTCTTCATATGAATATTGCACTGTACTAATAAATAATAACAACAGAAAAACCTTTTTGGCTTATTAAAACCTTTATATATTCGTACATGGAACACTGAGAGACTACCTAACGGGCGTTACATTACTCATTATCTTAATAACTATTCATTCGAATTCTGGTAGGCATCAACAAATAATATAATGAAAATAAAATTCCAAATAAGATAGTGAGAATAAAATTCCGTAATTAATGAAAGGAGAAAATAGCCTTAAAATTAAACATAAAAATAAAGTGTCAACTTGTTCTCTTTTTAAATTAGTTAGCACATACATAATTATTATAATCTTTTATTGAAAGTAATAAGAAGGACGTAGTTGGCTAACACGCTTGTAGTGTTGAGTTCGAATACTGAAGACGGGAAGATCGAGGTTCGAATCTCGGTCGGATGAACTGGGGGTGGTTTTTCCTAAATGGTTTTCCACTCTCCTTCCACACAAATGCGGGTTCACTTCCTCTAATTCAACCTTCCCAATTCCCAATCCATTAAGAGTAATTAGTACTTAAAACGTATAACCCGAATGGATAGTAAGACGCGGTGCTAAATATTATTATTATTATTAATTAGAAGGAATAATTTAATATGTTAATATTAATAATTTAGTTAAACCTGATTAAATCTATCCTTATTATTTCACTGCCTTAATTGTCTCATAAATATAAAATTAATAAATGCAATTAAGATGATCGAACAATTATTTTAAAACACGTTAACATACTTTTTTGGTGTGTTACATTAGGCTTTTTCTTGAATTATTTAATTTTGCGATCACTTGGCTTTTATCAGTTTAAGGAATTAAGAAAAAAACAGAAGTTTAAATTTACAGTTTGAAAAATATATTCTTCAAAATATGATTGCAAAGCATAACATGTCACAGAATAAGCTTTCTGCCAAACTTGAATAACTAACATAATATTACAAAAGGCGGGATAATATAGTTTGAAACGCTTCCTAAGTCAAAGAGGAAAAAAATGACTTTTTAATCTTGTTCCCGTGAATAAGAAAAACCACTAAAATTTTGATTTTAATATATTAAACAAATATCATATTCTGAAAATTGAAAAATTACACTTGGATACGGGAATCGATCCCGGGACCTTCAGCTTAGTACGCCAATGCTCGGACCACTGAGCTATCCAGGATTCGTCCAGTGCTCATGGTCATTCTTCACTCATAGTTTAAGGCAGAGTCATATCATATTGCATCAAGTATTTAGTTTAGACCAGCAGTACTCAAACATTTTTTTAAAATTGTACCTCTTGGCCATGACTAAATTTTAATGTACCACCCAAGATAAAAATGAAAATCCAAATGACAGGTTTAAAAAAATATGTCCACATGGTAAATTATAGATCTAATTAATTTAGTGGGGAAAAATATATGTAATCAAAATATTTCAAATTTGACAAAGCTACTGTTATCGCCCTAACACTATCTATTATTGAGAATAGTTGTTATGATCAGTTAAAAAACATAATTTTACTGTAAGAAGTATGTAGAAAAGTTGTGTACATTGTCTTCACCAATTCGTTCAAAAATAAAGACAAAAATCCTTGGCACAATATTTTCGAATAAAAATTTTTAATTGTAATTCTGGAGCTGATATAATATGAATCTCAAAGTTTTTCAGTGAGAGGGGTGTGGCTGTGTGGCTTGGCACAACGTTTTGTTATCTGGTTGTCTAATTGAAACATTCGAGCGTAGGTCCGACTCCAAATTTAGCCTATTGCGGTAGGGCCAACTTATTTTTTAGGTACACCATGGATGAAAACCACTCCAACAGAGATATGTGGTTGAGAAAGGCATCATAAACTGCTAATGTAGAAGGCATCAATTAGAGAGTTGAAAGTTCTCAGAAATCGATCTCCAAGCGAGGAAATAGGGGAAAATGGGGGGTGGAAATGACCAGATGATGGTAACTGACAACAATTATGTTTTTCCATTAGTCCTTTGTTATTTACCAATCTTCCCTTGACAGCTGCTCGCGTACCCGCTGAAAGGTACCCACGTACCCAAGTTTGATAACCGCTGGTTTAGACTATTAATGGGGTTACGTTGCTTGAATATGGTTGAAGATAATTTCCCTGTAGAGTCAAGGTCATTTAATACTTTGATTTTTCACCCACCGAACGAACTTGTTTAGGTGTTGTTCTAATAATGTATTCTTAAATTTTCTTCAGCAAAAAACAGTGTAGAATTTGAGGGGATGGGGTATTAAGAAACTACAAGAGGGGTGAAAGGCAATATACTGTATTTAAATCAGCATTTGGTGTCTAAGGTGTCACTCTCGTTTTAGTCCAGCCTTATGAAGACGGGGATATCCAGGTTTGAATCCCGGTCAAATTTATTGAGGATGATTTTTCCTAGATGGCTGTCCATTATCCTTCCACACAAGTGCGGGTAGATTATCTCTAAAATGCTTACGTTCTCACCCTACCCTAATAGAGTGATAATTATTATATAGCCGTATAACTTTAACAGGTAATAAGTCGTGGTGATAAGAAATAATTGACATGGTTCACCGCACAGACTTTTTAATTCTAAAAATTCGTAAGATTTGTGAAACGAAATAATAGGTCTAGACATTGTTGTAGAAACATTACATCAAAGATCATAAATGATATAATATACACTGTTACTTGTTTACCCTATGACGTTAGGAACTAGGGACACTGTTACATAAATATTGGGAAAAGAGAAACATCTTTGTCAACCAAGGAGCCTAATATTCAAATTCATTTTCAAGGACCTGAATTAAATATATATATATATATATATATATATATGTATATATATGTATATATATGCTTGTAGCTCAGAGGTTATTGGTTTTATGAAAATATATTTCAGATAAAAGATTTTTATCTTTAATAGTACTACAACTTTACAATATAGGTTACTACGCATCTCATAGAGTAGCGTAGAAATGATGAAAATTGGAAATATAACCTTATGTTACCTCGAAGTAATTTTCATGATCAAATTAAAATAGCCATCTTGTTTATAATGATAAACAGGGTTCATATATAAGATTTAATCAAAATCGTTGGAGTGAACTCTAAGAAAATCGATTTGTTCTCTTTTTGCCCTTCAGTAAACTACCCTTAAATTAAGGGTTGGATGTACAATTCCAAAAATAACTTCGGGGGACCTTATGAAAGTCCCAGATACCAAGTCTTAGCCCAATCGGGAAAATCATTTTGTCTCTAGCCCGAGGAAGAAAGAGAATGCATTGTGAAAACACCTTTTTTGGTTACAGAGGGTCGTGAAACGTAAACATTAATCAAAATCGAGATTTTGATATTTGTTGTTGACGATAACAATACTTTCTCTCCGAGGTATCGAGAAAAAGTAAAAATCAATTGATGGAATACTGTTTATATTATTACTAACTATATTATGCCATTATGTCTTTCAACATATATTTGTAAAATAGGTAAAAAGTCTTATACACCTTGTGTGTGCAAGTGCGTGTGCATTAAGGTCGACCGTAAACAGTATAAGCACTGTGGAACTGCAGCACCCCCTATTTCCACTTGATATAATAGATAATATTTAATATAATGAGTCCTTTTTACTTTCGCTCTATCTTACAGGTAGAGAAAGTTGATCGTAAAAAAATAATCGAACTCGAGATTTTGATGGATATCAACGTTTCATGACTCCCTGGATCAGGAAAAGTGGTTTTTGAATTTCCCTGTCTGTCTTCCTGTACCTCCAACTAGAGCCTAAACTATTTTACCGATTGAGCTAAAACTTTATATCTAGGGCTTTCATAGGGTTGCCCCGAAGAGTTTTTGGAATTGGATATCTACCCCTAAAATTAAGGGTAGTTTACTGAAGGGCAAAAAGAGAAAAAGTCGATTTTATCAAAATCGGATCTAACGATTTTGATTAAATTTCATTTATAAACATTAATAGATATTTCAAACAAAATGGCTACCCTCAATATTTCGGAAAAATGGCTTTAAGCGCTCCATTATGACACGTAAATTAATATTTTTTATAATATCTCCGAAACTATCTGAGATATGAAATTACTTAGCATTACAAATATGTATGTATATTTATAATACAAATATTTTATTCGAAACATATTTTTATAAAATCAATAACTTTAAATCTATACGGTATTATATATATATTTTTAACTTTTTGGACATTTAATTTTAAGTATTGCGACCGTAAAAAAAATCTAACCTGAAATGTTGATTGGTGTCGACGTCTCATGACCCCCCGAACCCTAAAAAATCGTCTTTGCAATGCCGTCTTAACGCAATAATTCTCCAATGCCATAGAGTAATTAAATATAAGTAAGTATCTAAAAAAGTATGTTATTTTTCCTTGAACCTCTTAGGAGAAATGTTGTACAGCAATGATCTATCTCCATATTAGACTCAATAGTCAATATTTACATTTTTTATTGGTCAAAATGTATAAATAAATAATTAAATATCAATGCGATGACTTGAAGATGTGTAACACCTAATAAAATGTTGAAATTTTAATACGAAGTGTTGACCCTTGTGGACCCAATATTAATCTTTTTAATTGGTCCAAACATACAATTTAAAATAAAAATATAAGATTTAAAACAGAAATGTTGATGAATCTTGATGGCAATCTTGCCTTCTTACGTTCTTCCGTTCAGAAATCTTACGAGTTTATAGAAAGAGCGAGAAAGTCTGTGTGGTGCGCCGTACCATTTATTTCTTTATTTATTTTTGTAGTACAATATATATATATATATTCCTTAAGCTTAATGTCAGTACTTCAGTAGCCATCCCCCAGTTTATGAAAAAGTCACAAACATCTTTGTATGGAACTGTGCGCTTCACAGTGCCAGTGACGTGTTGTTTGACTGTTGTGCGCTTACGCACATAGGAGGGGGTTGGGGAGGAAGGCGGGACTGCCAGGTAGAAAGAGCACTGTTGCTCTCATAATAGCGGCTCTGGCGTGATGGTGGAAGGAAGTTTTTTTTTACTCAGCATGTGTTGTGCTTAAAAACCGTGTACTATATTCTTGAATGTGATAAAGTGTAGAATAGTGTAGAATTAGATTATTATTCTGCTTCCAGCTATTCTATTTGAATTTTTTATTGGTCAAAATGTATAAATAAATAATTAAATATCAATGCGATGACTTGAAGATGTGTAACACCTAATAAAATGTTGAAATTTTAATACGAAGTGTTGACCCTTGTGGACCCAATATTAATCTTTTTAATTGGTCCAAACATACAATTTAAAATAAAAATATAAGATTTAAAACAGAAATGTTGATGAATCTTGATGGCAATCTTGCCTTCTTACGTTCTTCCGTTCAGAAATCTTACGAGTTTATAGAAAGAGCGAGAAAGTCTGTGTGGTGCGCCGTACCATTTATTTCTTTATTTATTTTTGTAGTACAATATATATATATATATTCCTTAAGCTTAATGTCAGTACTTCAGTAGCCATCCCCCAGTTTATGAAAAAGTCACAAACATCTTTGTATGGAACTGTGCGCTTCACAGTGCCAGTGACGTGTTGTTTGACTGTTGTGCGCTTACGCACATAGGAGGGGGTTGGGGAGGAAGGCGGGACTGCCAGGTAGAAAGAGCACTGTTGCTCTCATAATAGCGGCTCTGGCGTGATGGTGGAAGGAAGTTTTTTTTTACTCAGCATGTGTTGTGCTTAAAAACCGTGTACTATATTCTTGAATGTGATAAAGTGTAGAATAGTGTAGAATTAGATTATTATTCTGCTTCCAGCTATTCTATTTGATTCATTTTTTTCTGTTCTTTTATTTAACAGAAAGACTAAGTGCGCTTGTAGTACTTTCAATGGAGAAAAATTTATTCAATTGTCATCCAGAGATCAAGGAGAACAGTATTGAACGTTTTGCGCAAATTAAAACAAGAAAAATGGATTTAATAGATCAAGCTTGAACTATAACAATTTAATTTAAAGTAAGTAAAAATATTTTTTTTGCTAAGATTTTATCAATTTCCTGAATTTTTTTTCTTTTTATACATGTTTTTTCCCTTTTACACAATTTTAAAACAAAGGCTAAATATTTTCTGGAGCAGCACCCCCGCTAATTTTAGCTACGAGCAGCCACTGACCGTAAAATGTTCTCGATTCTTATACAGGTGGCCGAGGCGCGTATTTTTCCCATAGGCCCTACTCGCCGGACATTTTACAGAATTACCATCAACCACCAGTGAATGTTAATAAGACCTGTCAAGAATAGGTTTGGTTAGGTTCGTTTAGACAAGTTAGGTTAATTTCTACAAGATTAGACTAGTTTATTTGAGCTTAGCTTAGGTTAGACTAGTTTAGTTAGGTTAGTTTGGATGTGTGTTCTATATTTTTATCCAGATATTTAAAAAAAATATCACTGGTAAATGTAAATAATAGAGTTCATGTTTCATACTTTAACAAAACTGCATTGATAAATTAATAACATTATTGGTAAATTTAGAAAATTTTTATTACTTGTTAAATAAACCATCGCTATCGTTGATTCTATAAATTCACTGGTTATTTTACAAAATAATGAATTCAGCGCATTTACAATAACATATATATTTTATAGCACCATGTCTTACTATCCGTTCGGGTTATACGCCTATACACTAATTACGCTAATGGTTTAGGGATGATGTCGATGTAATGTAGAGAAAGTTTACTTAAATTTGCGTGGAGAGAGTGAAATAAATCATTTAGGAATAAACAATATCAGTGCACCCTACCGGTATTTAACCCCGATCTCTCCGTCTTCAGTAGTTTTGTTTAACGCAAGACAAGATCATTATACCGTACAACCTGTGTTCTAATATTGTCTTACTATCTTCAGAATTAATTAATGGGTGAAACTTTTCTGATGTAATGAATGTATTTTAAATAATTTGTATGACTATTTATATTGTTTGAACCTTTCTAAAGTGTATTTAAATGTGTTTTTATTAATTTGTAAGTATTTATTATGTCTGTACCTTTCCTTAAAATGTATTTGAAGGTTTTTATTTTTATTATTATTTTGTTATTACCTGTTTTTTGAACCTCTTTTTGAACTTTATTTAAATATTTTTTTATTATTTTGTAACTATTTATTATATTTGAGCCCTTTCTTAAAGATCATTTAAATTTTTTGTTTTGTTTTAAATTATTTTGTAACTACTTATTATGTTTGAGCCTTCTCCTAAAATGTATTTAAATGGTTCTTTTTATTATTTCGTAACTACTTGTTATGTTTGAAACTTTCCTTAGTGTATATTTAAATTATTTTTAAAATAGTAAGATAATAACACACTATCATCTTATTAATAAAATACTCCGAGTGACGATAGATGTATTTCATATGCTTTCTTTCTTTCACCTTAATGTATAGAAATCCTCCCCTCATATTACGTGTTTGAAATTGAGTATTTGCTAGTATAGATGTTTAACTGGAAAACAGTAATTTACCTAACTTCAATGTGAGCGAAGCCGAGGGCAAACTCCGATTTAGTATGTGTGCTTCAACACTTATACCTTTGTTGCGGTTGGCGAGTGACCATTGTTTGAAGGCCGTTGAAGGCCCGTTGACACGGTATTAGTTGACTAATGCAAGTAGATTAATTTGGCTGCGCGCCCACAGCTTGCACCGTGCCAAAAGAAAAGCAAGCTAATAACATGCAAGTCCACTTGCAATTGAAAAAGTTGGTCATCTTACAACTTTACTAATGCAAGTAAACAATTCAAAATGGCGGAAACTTAAAAAAATGTGTGTGCGGGGGACACTTATTTGTGGAATATTATGAAAAGGATGAGTTTTTGTGTAATTTTAAGCACCGGATTTATAAAGATAAGAATGCGAGGGATATTGCACCAGAGAATGTAAAGTGATATCAGGCGTACATATTCTCAAGAAGTGTCCAATCAATGTTACCTAAATATTGCAAATGTGCCTTGTGAGAGAGATTATTTAATATCGGTAAACAAATGTTATAAATAAATTTATCAAACTGTTATTTCTTACCAATCAACGTAGTATGTGTAATTTATTTTACACACAATCAAAAATATTAAAACATTGTGGTACCGTGATTAGTTCCGGCAACATAATATTTGTGTTATCGGCAACTAAGGTATGAATGGCCGGTGGTTTTCACACGAAATAACCAGAACGCTTTCCAATCTCCGTATTTGACACTTTAACAATCTTTATTAGTTTTAATCAATAAGGTTCAGCCCATACACTTCTAACACTTTGCAGTAGTAATGCTTTGTAAACTTATATAAAACATTTTTTTTAAATAGGTCAACTAATTATGATAAGTTTCGTTTAGTGAAAATTTTTAATTTATCTGGCCGCCCATTCTTATTTTAAATTCATCCATCTTAGCTCCTAGCACATAAGCGTAATTAGTATATGCGTATAAATAGCCCGAACTAGAAATTAGATGCAGTAATAAAAAAGCTTGCTCCAATAGAGAGACCAGTTAGCATTACTCTTCATTTTCAGCCATGTTTTTAGAAGCGATACTAATACAAGTGAAAAATGCGTGTCAACACAACTAGCATGTTAGTAAGCTAACAATAGTAAACTTGTATTAGTCCACTAACATCGTGTCAGCGCGCCTTAATATCTAGGGCCAATCATATTGCTCTAAACGCGTGGTGCTCTGTACTGGGTTAGAAAATGCTTGCACGTGGCCTGGGCTCAAATTCCATAACTGGGGGAATTTATTTCTCATTAGTGATTGAATGTTCTTACCATTTGAGCCTTTTAGGCGAGATGAATATTTTTATTACGAACAGATGTAATAGATTGAGACACATTGACATGAAAACAAATTAATTAACTATCAAACCTCCGTTTTTAACTATTGAATTATGTTTGTTTCGGCAACAGTTTTTGACAGTTGATTCCATCTTATTGAAATTTATTGGATTCTCTTGAGTTCGTACACAGCATTTCTAAGCCATCTTTTTACAAGATTCTGGCTTGTTATTTTTCCCTCTTAAAGTTTGTTTGTATATCATCTCCTAAAATAAGATTGGTGTATTTTTTTCTGTCTTGCTAGAGAAGGGGGAAATGATAAAATTGCTATGTAAATGGTGATCTAGCACAAACCTTTTTTAAATTAATCTGTTATATTTGTGCAAACAAATGGAAATTGAGATGATAAATGATTGCTATTATAATTTCGTGTTTTTTTCCTTCAAAAGTTAATATGTCTGCTAAAAATAAAAAATTATGAGATACGATTGGATAAATATCCCGAAGGTTGAGAGGTTAAATAATTTGGTGGATTTTTTTAAAATGACTTGATTTAATTTTAAAACCAACTTTATAAAATTATCTGTAGCTATATTTTCAACTAGCAGAAGTACCTTTGGCAATTCTTTTCATTGCTTCAAAAAGACCGAAAAAAACCCTCTTTATTTCATTTCTTCCAACCCAGTTTTTCAAATAATTAATTAAAAATTTAACTCTAAATTTTAAAATTCCATCTTTGCGGTTCACATGTTTGGGCACAGTGACTACTAAAACATAATTTTACTAATACATTTAAGATTTCCGCATGCTATAAATATAGTGCGACGCTTATGATTGACAGAGAGACAGGCATATGCACAAACGCCTAATTTTATTATTTTAGTTTGAGAGTAGTTTGAAATTATTAGCTCAGTGAAGTAGGTGACCTGGTGGTCTAGTCGTAAGGTGTCACACTTCTGGGCTGAGGGTCCGGGGTTCAATCCTCGGTTCCGGCACAGATTTATCTGATTTCTTTCACCTCTGACAAGACGAGTGTTAATCACAACTTGTAAATGTGAGGAATGCCAAGCCTCCACCGTGGTTCGGATCCCACGTTAAACTGTAGGTCCTCCATTTCATCTCACAATACACCCTACCATTACATATTAGCGTAAGTGCGTTTACCTCGAACAGGTAGTAAGAGGTGGTCCTAATGATAATAAAAATAGTAAAGTGAATGGGATTACTGGAAATCATAGGTGTGTCATTAAGTGTTACTAATGTAAGCAACTTAATATGTTGCCCAAGCCTTTCGGAAAGATCTAGGTCCGAATCCCGGGGACAGCATATGAAGATATGGGTGATTCAGAATTCACAATAAGTATGTAAATTATTATTAGAGCCCCATATACACATAATTAATAAAGAGATATTGTTTTATGGAATATAATTATATTATTTTTATGCCAACAATGAAAATATATTAGGAGCTGTCCATACGTACGCAATCACAGGGAGTGAGAGGGGGGTGAGCTCGGCGTGACCAAGTCTGACGTCACATTACAATTACTAAGCGTATCTGGCAGCGTTGTGTGTTAATAAACCCAACCGCGCGCACGTATAGACAGACAACGATCGAATCATCGATTTCGTTCGTCAAGTTTGGCGAACACGTTTCAATAAAAAGGTTGTATAGGCTCAACAATTATAAAAAGAACCTATTTAAATAATGGATGTTCATGATATTGTGACGTAGTATCATAAAAGGAGGTTCACAAAATTGTGACGAGTGACAAGGGGGACAGAAGGCCAAAAAATTCCAAAATTAACTTGACGTAGTAGGTGACCTGGCGGTCTAGGGGTTAGGTGTCAGACTTCTGTGCTGGCGGCCGGGGTCAATCCATGGTCCCGGCACAGATTTATCTGATTACCAAACCCTTCCTTCACCTCTGACAAGACATCTTGTGAAAGTGGGGAATGCCAGGCCTCCACCGTGGTTCGGATTCCATGTTAAGCTGTAGGTCCTCCATTTCATCTCACAATCACCCTACCACTACACATTAGCGTAAGTGCGTATAACCCGAACGGGTAGTAAGACGCGTTGCTAATAATAATAATAATAATAATAATAATAATAATAATAACTTGACGTAATTTATGGATAGCCACTTATTATGTATATTATTAGTAATATTTTAATGGAATTTATACTATCCTTAATAATTATAGTTGTATACTACATGAATTTACGTAAAACCACATATACAAATCGTTTAGTTCCATGTTTAACTCTTTAAAGAGACTTCCTTCCTATTTAAATAGGATTGTAATTTCCCAAAAATCGTGTGTCTACTGACCTATTTGGATTATGGAGATGGACCCAGCATATGGTTAGCGCTGATTCATTTTTCAAGTTTGTTCTACGAGCTGATGGGAATAAAATCAGGTCAACGGTTGTCTATTTAATATAACATTAACTTGTAAAATAATATTGCCTCTGCAAGGAAACTAAAACAGTCATTTAGACGAGAAAAGGCATAGATGGAACCTACGCGGTTTCTTTGATAGATGGTTCTAAGTATTATTGTTTGAATAATAATAATAATAATAATATTTAGCACCACGTCTTACTAACCGTTCGGGTTATACGCTTTAAGAACTAATTACTCTAATGGATTAGGAATTGGGAAGGTTGAATTAGAGGGAGTTAACCCGCATTTGCGTGGAGGGAGAGTGGAAAACCATTTAGGAAAAACCACCCCCAGTTCACCCGACCGAGATTCGAACACCGATCTCCCCGTTCACAGCATTCGAGCAGCTCAACACGACTCGCGCGTTAGCCAACTACGCCACCGAGGCGGGTTATTGTTTGAAAGTCTTGATCGGTTTGAATATGCTCATAGACCCGCTTCAGGGGCCGAATGGACTGAGGCGTCACTCTCGTGTTAGACCGGCCTGCTGATGCCAAGATGATCGGGGTTTGAATCCCATGTCGGGTCTACTTGGGGTGATTTTTAAATAATGGTCTCCCACGCAAATGTGGGTAAATTACATCCTAAATGTTTCCTTCCTCATCCTTATCCCGTTAGAGTAACTATCATATTATACGCGTATAGTCTGAACAGGTAGTATAATGCAGGGATAAAAAAATGCTGGTTTCTCACATGCTTGAGTCCCCACGTTAGTATAAAAAAAAACAAGCGTGATCTTCTTGAATGACGTAGAGATTCCCACGCTAGCAGAAATGTTTAATAAACCATGATACTTTGCAACACAAAATAGAAAAATCTGATTTCCTAAATATTTTATTTTCCATGGCATAAACAGTTCAGAGATTAATATTACATTGTAGGTTATGTTTTAAAGTTATTGTATCGTGTGAAACAAATCAAAATAGAACAAAAACGACACATGAGCTTTCCATTCAACGCGTTATTTCAAATCCTCTCACAACAGTAGATGCAGCTATATATCATTATCCCTATTTGTAGGCACATGTGCACTAACTGATTCGGGTGGTTTTGAAATGTAATTGGATCCTGAAGCTGATTTATTATTATTATTATTAGCACCGCGTCTTACTACCCGTTCGGGTTATACGCACTTACGCTAATGTGTAATGGTAGGGTGATTGTGAGATGAGATGGAGGACCTACAGTATAGCGTGGAATCCGAACCACGGTGGAGACCTGGTATTCCTCACATTCACAAGATGTCTTGTCAGAGGTGAAGGAAGGGTTTGGTAATCAGATAAATCTTTGCCGGAACCGGGGATCGAACCCCGGCCACCAGCATAGAAGTCTGACACTTTACCCCTAGACCACCAGGTCACCCGCTGATTAATCATTGAAAAAGAAAAGCTAGAGCTATTTTATGTCGCAGCGAGAGGAAAATTCTAATGAAGTTTAAATCCTTTCAATGGCTTAGAGCTCTTCACGTGATTATGCTTCTAATGTATTGTGATTTTTCGGTGAATGCTTGAATCCCCAAAATCCATGCAAAAAAATATTTTTTACTAAATGTGTATATGTTAATAATAATTATTCTTAGCTTATCTTAAACGTATGGCTTAACTTGATGGATGCCACACTCGGGACATTGGAGTTACGTGGGAAACTAAACAAGCTGGTTTGATGAATATATAAAATAGATCACTTGTAAAAAAAATTGTGAAATAAGAGTAAGACAACCCACTTTGGTGGCCGGATGGTCTAAAGCGCTGCTCTCGTGTTACACTAGACTGCCGATAAAGGGGAGCTCAAAGATCGAATCTTGGTCGGGTGTACTGAGGCCCGTTTTTCCAAAATTTTTCACCAAAATGTTTCCCCACTCTCCCTCAACGGCAATATAGATACACTTCCTCTAAATATAACCTACCTAATCTCTAAAACCATTAGAGTGATTTGTACATAAGCGTATAGCCCGACCGGATAATAAGCCGCAATGCTAAAAAAAACAACGTAACTGACACCTTGATCAAACATGTTAGTAACGGAAAAGGCACTAAAATGTGGCCACTTATTTGGTCGTTTATGAGAGAATTTGTTGGTATTCTTTATAACTGTCAATAGGTTTGAATAATGAATAAAATAATAACAAGAATGTTTATGTCTTAAAGATTTAGATTTTCCATTCATTTAAAAAAAACATAAATCTTATTGGAGGATGAATTGTGAACTTTCATGGGGGTAAAAAAAAGTTTGTCTAAACCTACAAATGTTTTATTTTCTCCTGGTACGTTTCATGATTGAAAGGCTGGCTGCAAGCGATGTTGATAGAGAGGGAAGATAAGAAGCGTTACACAAATTGTTGGTCACCAGCTCACACCCCTGTGGTAGACAAAAGCCCAGCTGGCAGATAGTCCGGAATAAAATAAGAAAGAAAGGATTTGGTGCAGGATGTAGAACATACAGCTATAGTCCAAATGTAATAGAAAGTTCCTTTTAGAGAAAACAAACTTTTTCGCGGTCATCATTGATATAACATTTTACTATAATGTTGGTACTAGAAAACTCGTGCGCAAATTACACAATATTTATGGGAAAATAGATTATATTTTTACTTAATACAAAACACTTACACCAAAAGGTGGGGCCCTGTAGGCCCAGTAGTCCCGGAGATGCATATGGATGTTTGGTGGTGATTGGGTGATTGGGTTTGGTGACTTTATCAACTTCAAGTAAAAATTATGGTAATTGTAATAGCGATTGAACATCTTCAGCTTAACACATTTCTATTAAAGTCTTAGTTTCTGTCAAATTTTACCGATAAAATAAGTCAATATTTGGTCAGACATAAATATATACTAAATAGATGGATTATTTTTTAGGTGGGCCTTTAATTAATAAAGGGTGACAGGGGCTGACGTCCCAGGAACTCCCAAACTGTTGTAATAGAATAAATGTGCTGACAATATTTTCATTATTAAATATAACTAAAAACAATCCATATTTGTTTTATCCTAACAAATCTAGTTTGTTGTAACTAAAATATTTCTTTATTTAAATAATATCTCTAACATTGAGCTTTTAACAGTTACGTTTGTAAAGAAAAATGATAATGTCTAAACGATGAAAATAATTTTATTGTTGTTGTTGAGGGCGTCAATTGTTTTTACTGGGTTGGGGCCTCCACAGCTCTAAATCTGACAACGGATATTGGTTTGAAGTAGGAATTCCTGAAAGTAGCTTTCTGGCTGTTATATAAAGCCCTTACTTTTAAAATTGTACTGTAGTTGTGAATACTGTAAATATGTTTGCAATTACTTATTTTTTGTTCATTTGTTTTAATTTTGTTTTTATTTTCACTTCTTCTTAATATTAGTCAGGTTCATCTGCAATTATTAACCGTCATAGAATAGAGACGAAGAAGCTATAACTTAGATAAAGTGTGCACGATTATAGATGGAGAAAGAACATGAAAACTGTTTAAGAAAAAAACAAAATAATTTATGGCCAGTCAGGATACAAACTCTAACCTTCCCGTCACTGGCAAAGCAAACCAAACCCACAGGCCAACAGGCACTGGTCTAGCTGCCAACTGAAGCGTCCCCTGTTTCCACGGTGACATCCAAATGACGTCACTTTGTTGCGGACAATCTTGTCATAATAATGAACCGATATAAATGTTCTGGTCCAAGTCATTAATAATTATATAGATAGTAATAAAACTGTTATTTCGAATCAAGGGAGAGTTTGTTGATATTTTATTTATTTAGCACTATACATCTTAATACCCGTTCAAATCATACGCTTAATTACTAATTACGTTAATGGATTAGGAATGAGGAATAGTGAATTTAGAGGAAATGAACCAGCATTTGCGTGGAGGGAGAGTGGAAAACCATTTAGGAACCCTTTACCCCATTTCATCTGACCAAGATTCAGAACTCGAAGTCCCCATCCTCGGCAGTCTAGCACAACACAAAACTAGCGCGTTAGCTAACTACGCCAACGAGAACGGTTTTTGTTGATGTTTAGGCTTGTAAAATCAAAATTAAAATTACTAATAAGGAGTCTAACTGGGACATGTATTTTTAAAATGATTTTTACTTAAACAAGACTTTCAGTTAATTTTAACGTTATTATTATTTTAGATATTTAAAATGAGGCATACGCACATTTGTGGACGAGCAGTATAATAGGTTAAATTTACATTGGTAACTGACAATTGGTAGTTGACAATATTTACTTCGGTGGCCGAATGGTCTAAGACGTCGTTCTAGTGCTCTACTGGCCTGCTGATGACGGGGATATGAGTGTTCGAAATCTAGTCGAGTCCACTGAGGGTGTTTATTCCCTAAATGTTTTCCCAATCACCTTCCACCTAAATGCGAGTACAATACCTCTAAAATCCTTTCTTCTTTATCCTTACTTCATCAAAGTAATTATACGCTTACAACGTACAACTTAAACAAGTAGTGAGATGTAATAAGAAAAAAATAGTGACGTGGGTTTAGTGGCTTGAATCCCAGCTGGATGCACTGTGTACTCACAAAAATAACTTTGGTTCCCTTAAACTCTCCCTAGGATGAATTTCTACCAAGCTTATTTTAATCCCTATTACTTTGAAAAAGTCATTAGTGATCGTTATGTAGAGGGAGCTAATTTAAAAAAAACAAGCCTTAAAAGTTAGTATCCCTTGGGAGTATATTATTTTACCATGAATGCTTCAGTATTAAGGAATTTACTTTTAATATAGAAAACATATTAGTTGAAAATTTTAAATTAACTAGTGTTCAAAATATTAAAATTAAATGTTAAGACACAATCGCACAAACTGTCTCATATTGTTTGTTATAGATTCGAAGTTAATAATTATAAGAAATAGGTTTTGAATAAGCTATCTTGAAGTATGTTTTCCTCATAAATACAAACACGTAATACTGTTATATTTATTATTATTATTAGCACCGCGTCTTACTACCCGTTCGGGTTATACTCACTTACGCTAATGTGTAATGGTAGGGTGATTGTGAGATGAAATGGAGGACCTACAGTTTAACATGGAATCCGAACCACGGTGGAGACCTGGCATTCCTCACATTCACAAGATGTCTTGTCAGAGGTGAAGGAAGGGTTTGGTAATCAGATAAATCTTTGCCGGGACCGGGGATCGAACCCCGGCCGCCAGCATAGAAGTCTGACACCTTACCCCTAGACCACCAGGTCACCCTTAATACTGTTAATCACAACAGACACTCTTTTGGTAAATTTTGAACCCAATTGTTTAAATATATTTTTAAAAAAATCAAATTTTACAAAATAAATTATTAGTTTTTTGTAAATATAAAAAGCATTCTTATTTATCATGAAAAATTATTCCCAAAAATACATTTTGAATTCTATCTGTAATATCACTCATAAAATATTTTGTTTATATATTGGCTTATTTTTCAATCTAAAGAAGATTATATTTAAATATGGTTATAACCGTAATTAACAATAGCTTAGATATTTATTCCAACATTAGACTAGTTAACTTATACACTTACTACGCGTGCCCACCGATGCTGATAGTACATTTTAATAAATTAGACAAGTATGACTCGTAATATTTTAAAATTTGATCTCAAATTATTTTTCAATAAAATTATTCCTTTAAGTAACTCACCAAATAAACAGTTGCCAAACTTAATGGCTGAGGAAAAAGTTAATTTCTTTTCGTGTAGTCTACAAATACAGGCTTAGGAGAGAACGCGTGATTGGATGAAAGGTGAGGGGGAAGGGGGAAGGAATGACGAAAGATTGTTAAAGGTTTTACAGAAAATGTTGGAAGGGGGAAAAGTTGTTTTCTCACTTCACACTTGCTGGGGTTGAAAAGGGCTGGTTGAGAAGGGGTACGGAAAGAGGGGAGGGAAAGTGATCGGCGCACGTCACACGAAACTTTCAAAGAGAAAAAGAGAAGTTCAGAGGTCCAGGATAAGGTTGTCACAGGAAACAAAGTTTGAACTTTTTAGAGATACGGTGGAGAGGAGCGAATAAAAAAAAAGAAGGGGTGGAAAGGGACCGAAGAGGGAAGCCACGACATTTCTTAATCCTGTCACAAAGTGCCTCAGAAACAAAAACAAACAAAAAAATAACAGTGGGGCTACCGGCCCAATTTTGAGCAAAGCACACATACATCAAGTCAAAAGATTTAAAAAGTTAAAAAGTTTTGAACGTGCCGCCAAAGTAAAGCCGTAGGTAATGGTGGTGATAGGAAGGATTAGGAGGCTGTAATCCTTTTACAAGGTAGAGCTTTAGTTTTCCATTCAAGAATCTTGGAAAAGGATCAGCCATATTTAAATTTAAAAAAACAAACACTTTTTTCAGAAAATTATAACTTAAAATATACACTTTGTGTTGTAACCCGGCACAATACCACCCCCTTTTGCTTCGAAAACAGTGATAGCAATAACAAGCTTTCCTTCTAGACTAATGCTGTTTCTCATTATGGTGTTTTCTTTGGTTAAGTCTTCTTGTACAACGTTCAAAAGTTCGTAAAAATATTACTGATACATCCTTGTGAAATTGAAGAATTTTTCATCGTCATTTTTCAACTCAGTCCATAAAGTATGGAAAGAACCTTTATATATACGGTTAAGAGATGATTAGATGAATTCAGAAATACCTATTTTTTTTCTTTTTCGATTCCATCTCCGGTAAAATAACCACACCACACCAATATCAAATATTCACCATCAAGATCCATTTCTAGCTGAGTCTACCATACAAGTGGAGAGGCTCGCCAATTCCACCGGGCACTTGGCTCGATGTCGTCATGTCGACCCGCTTTCTCTTCCACTGCTTCGACACAGGTAATTTTGGGTGAACACTTTACTAAATTAGTCAACTTGACTAAAACAGCTCCATGTGTTTTTACCCTTACTATGAATTTACATGCTCGCCAAAAACTAGTACAGAACAGAAACGTGGTCACGTGATGAGCTATAAGTCAATCACGAGATTTCTTCCTCAACGGTGCGAGCTGTTCCACTAAAGTTAAACTCATCTCTACTTCGTCTTCTCTGCCTGAGATGTTCAGCACAGGAGAACCAATCACATCTAAGAAGCAACCATCTCAAATCAGTGCACGTGCGCACACGACAACACATGCCTTGTACAGCCAGAAGCAAGCAGACAGCTTCGTTGGCCCTTGTGAATATATTTGAAATAACCCGCTAATGTAAAACGTATTTATCAATGTTTTGGATTGTGCCACGATCGACACAGTGCTATAATTTGAAAACATTCATCGGGAGAATGATCTAAAAGATATGTCTATCCACTAAAAAAATAAAATATGTTGATAATAAGCTGTTTAAAGCTAGAACTGCAATGGATCTAGGGTCAACATAAAAAGCGTGATTCGCTGCGGCACTGAAGCAGATTTTGCTTTATATTTTATGTGAACGTGTTAATCAAGCTTTAGTGTCTGAAAGCTGATCGATTGTGTTCTTATATTTTTGTTGTGTTCCTTGACAGGAATATTGTTCACCTACTTTGAACTTTGAAGCGAGAACGTAAGAAAAGGCGATGGTGTGTTGGTAGGTGGACATTGCAGCTCCGAGTTTCAGAAGCTTTACATTTTTATAAAGAGAACTTTCTAAGGTTTACCACTAATGGCAGAAACCAAGTTTGCATACTTTTTGGGGCGCTTTCAGTTTCATATAACAAGGTGTGAGACAAATGTGATGAATACCATTAGTGCCCCAATAAAGTACGTCCCATCTACATTCTCACATCACGCCTGTTACACCATGGCTGAGAATCAAACATCGTTCCGGACACGACAGGGTCGTTAAGCTGATGACATTATAAGAAATGTCCACGACTCTGCTTTCGCACAGGTAGTGTTGCACGAATACGTGGTTAACGCCCGTGGATCATGCCCTATGGGAAAGCGGCTTTAGGAATGAGTAAGGTTGAATTTAAAAAATGTTTACATGAATTTGCATGGAGGTAGAGATGAAAAACCATTAAAGTTAATTGCTATAGCCTGAAGAGGGAGGTTTGTATTTGTTAGCAATCTTCAATCAATATCATCATTACTTTACCAGCCTCTCTCCCTGTAAAACAATTCAGCTCAACAACAAAGGGAGAGTCACAAAACTCAGCCAAAACCATAGTTGCCCTCGAACGATTCCTTTGAAACAAAAATAAATAACTGAAAAAACTTTTTTTGTTTTTGGGAAAATACCTGAGGGCTCGATATTAACTGATCGAGTGAGTTAGGGTTTTGATTTAAATATACGTTTTGGCCTTTTGTCTGTTTGTTCAGGTCTTTGCTACGTGATAGATTACCAATGCGTGAACCCATTTCAACTAATATTTTGTAGAGCCATTCTTTGAATCAAAGCCATACTACGTATGTACATTGTTTCTCGATCTGGTTATCCGTATCAACACGGCAGCCACTAAAAAAATTGTCTGTCTGCTTCACGATAACCACCAAATGCGTGGACTAATTTTAACCATAATATGGCAGAGATATCATTTGAGCGTAGGTCATAGATAAGTATACACCTGATCCTCATCCTTACGAAAAGTTCGCTGCACTCCTTGAGCAAGGTTGAGTTAATCAACACTGGGGTTCGCTAGTGACAATGCTCAGTGATAAATGCACTTCCAAATGTGACGTTGCTAAACGACTAGCTTTTAACATGTTCATTATAAAGGAACTATTTTAATCATTATGTTTAGTCTGCTAAACTCTTCTTGAGGTAGGATTATGTGAAGATGTGTTTGGGTCAACACCTGAACCTAGCTTTTTGGAAGCTGGACAATTTACTTCTCTTTAGTGAAACCATGTTTAAGATGAGCTTTTAACAAAAACCCATTGATGGCATCTGGTGATACACTATTGTTGAAGGACTCAAGCTCACTCATGGAGTGGAGCCATTTTAACCTGCAGACTATTGGTATGGGCTGTATCCTAATATTCTACTTATGCAGCGTCGCGTTGGCTCGTGGCGTTGATAGCTGCATTGGCAATCAAGTGACCAAGTGTAGATCTGTCCGAATAGTCGCGGACTAGACTGATTTAGTCTTGTCGCGGCCTTGGTAACCATGATTACGGAAAACTACGAGCCATGTGGTTTACTCGCGGCGTTGGTGCGGTGTTTGATTGGCAATTGTTTTAGTATAATCGTTTCGTCTGCTAGATTACTGACTTACACAAATATTTCGTTTTCATTCGGTAGGAAGCAGCACTGCGGACCCAAGTGTTTTGCCGTTCGGATAGTTTTAATGCAGTCTTCACTATGGAAACCACGAGAAGTGTAAAATTATCAAGACTGCATCAAGTCAAGTGTACTTGATTATTCGGATACAGCCTTGGTGTATCCCTTGTCTGTGATCTAAGCTGAGCAATGAATGTACTGTACATAGTTTTAAAATCTAGTTTATTATTATTATTATTATTTAGCACCACGTCTTACTACTCATTCGGGTTATACGCTTTAAGTACTAATTACGCTAATGGATTAGGAACTAGGAAGGTTGAATTAGAGGAAGTGAACCAGCATTTGCGTGGAGGGAGAGTGGAAAACCATTTTAGGAAAAACCACTCCCAGTTCACCCGACCGAGATTCGAACCTTGATCTCCCCGTCCTCAGCAGTGGAGCTTAACACGACTAGCGCGTTAGCTAACTACGCCACCGAGGCGGGTTTAAATCTAGTTAAAACTGATTTTTTTCAATATAGTGGTCACTCAAATTGTTTTTGTTCAATAGCTTATCTCAAGTAATCTGAATTTAAAACTTTCAGCAATTGATCACGTACTTGGGCATATTTTTTTAAATTATGACATGTGATATATTGCGAGTCTAACGTATTAAAACAAATGGACAACGGCTATTCTCTACAAATACCATGCATTTTTAATACAGTATTAATTTGTTTTTGGGCTAACTTGATCACCAAGGCGATATAACACCTTCAAATCCAAGGATAAATAATTATAGGAGAGATTTCAACTTGAAATTCAAAGAGAAATGTTAAAACTGCTGGAGCAAAGATAATAACATGTAGGTAGCGAGATATTCAGTTCATTGAAGTGTTAGTTAAAAAGTGTATCATACAAGTGAGTTGGTCAAATATGTCTCGCGGGATGAATGCGGCTCACGGGCTATGAGTTTATGAATCCTGCCTTAACCCATTTGACCACAGAAGTGAGTTGAACCATTTTGAAATGTTAAAATACATTCAGAGATATATTTTTCTACAACAGATGATGTATTCGATGATTTAATTAAATGGTAACGGGAGATCAAGGCTCAAATCACGATTATATATGAAGCGGGTTGTTTTTACTTAATGGTTTTATTCTCTCCATTTAACTAAATACGGGTGCACTTTCTTTGACTTCAATCTTCCTCATATCTACCACATTATCATAATACTTATAATCCGTCGGGCAGAAAGATGTGGTGCTAAAAAAAATAAGTAAAGAATGGACATTAAATTTAGCTTTAGTTAAAATACATAGCTAAACAATGTCCTAGTTAATGAAACTTATTTAGATAAACAAGTAGATTAATCAAAATATATTATTTTATAATAATTATTTGACTCAAGCAGTAATTTTATTTTTCACCGCAAAATGGGATACACATTTAAAGCGCAAATATATTTTCGCATGAAACCATAACTTAACGCAGAAAGTTTTCTCCAAGAATTTCCTTTAGGAGTTGAGAAGAGCGGTGGACAGAATGGTAGGTGTGAGCAGAAGGGAAAATAAAAGCTATGAATGTTTTCTGACACTGTGTTTGCCAACCCGCTTCTTTACCAAATTTTTACTCCATACCTTTCTCATGTGTTTGCCATAATTTTGGATGGAGTGGATTCTTAAAATAGAAATAAGAATACATTTTTGAATAGATAAATATACTTGTGAGTTTAAGAATATAATGTATTTTCTCTTAGCAACTGTTTGGCATAACTATTCAAACCAAATTATATTTATGGGTAAATATGTTATGACTTATTAATTTTTCCCTAATTATTTGAAACAACTCCGATTGTTCGTGGTATTTAAAATATGAAGTAAAGGGAAAGTAGAATAAAATAAAGTTACTATGTTAAGCTCTAAATAATGGGTTGTATCGGTAAGGTTGGTGTTTCATTTTTCATTACTAGTCCTGAATTCACAGTACGTAGTTAAACTTCTATCTGGTGTATTAGTAGAGTATAATTATATCATGCTCTAGTGGGGAAAAAAAATCAGTGGAAATTAATTTATTTAAATATTGAACATATTCTATCTTTTTCAATAACCAATGAGCCCATAAAAATATTTAAGACCAAAATGGGTCAAATTGGGGAAAATGGGGAAAAATGGTCATTTTAGCAAATATCTTTTAAAATATATATTTTATCAAAGTATGTCAGGTGTATTATTTTAAAGCTTGTACAATTATCTTCTTTTTGACATTTAATTATTTGCTTTACAGCAAAAAAATGAGCGCATTCTCTAAAAAAAGCTCTTTTTCAGTAAATTTTTACTGTAGAGTAAAAAATAAAAAAAACACCTCGGTGGTGGAGTTGGCTAACGCGCTTGTCGTGTTGAGCTCGACTGCTGAGGACGGGGAGATCGAGGTTTGAATCTTGGTCGGGTGAACTGGGGTTGTTTTTCCTAAATGGTTTTCCACGCAAATGCGGGTTCACTTCCTCTAATTTAACCTTCCAAATTCCTAATCCATTAGAGTAATTAGTACTTAAAGCGTATAACCCGAACGGGTAGTAAAACGTGGTGCTAAATATTATTTTTATTTGCATTAAAAAATAAAAAGGAAAATAAAAGGTAATTTTATAAACTCTCAAAGTTTTATTTTATATTCTTTGATAGAAATAATATTTTGGGAAATATTTTGAAAATGACCATTTTCCTCTATTCTCCCCCAATTATTGATCTAATTCTACAGTAATATATTGGGGGCGTGTTATTTTCATTGATGATATATTAATATTTCTTTAGATGAATGTTGGTGCATTTGAATTTACCTCAACCTCCCATCGTGTGGCCTTATATTAGTTGGTGTCAGTTGCTAATTGCACAAACGGGGAGTAATATGCGTATATAAATCAAAGCTTTGGTTTAAATTTTAGTATGTATATAAAATTGAAGGAGGAAGTTAACAGTCAATACTATCCCCCGTAATTTTCATTCTTATTCATATTGGACTCTCCTGATAGGTCTATTTGATCCATAAAACCCAGTTGAGGGTACCATAAAAATTAAGTTTCCCACACCCTTGGCTGACTAATATATATTCCATTCACCGTAGG
Organism: Timema californicum; assembly: GCA_902141385.1. Lineage (NCBI taxonomy): Eukaryota > Metazoa > Arthropoda > Insecta > Phasmatodea > Timematidae > Timema > Timema californicum. The sequence goes on from CABFOW010000277.1 coordinate 55,014, forward strand.
AATTGACTTCTGAAAATAATTTTATAAACTCTCAAAGTTTTATTTTATATTCTTTGATAGAAATAATATTTTGGGAAATATTTTGAAAATGACCATTTCCATTCACCGTAGGAATTGACTTCTGAAAGGCCTTTTCCCCTACCAGAAATCTTCTATATAGTAGGATATTGGTAAGAAAAAAGACCTTTCAGAGAGTAATTCCTACCGTGAATGGAATATAAGAAACCCACTGAAGTATATGTCTAGGAAGGGACCTTATTTCAACACCAGACAGTGCCTAAACTAATTTAATAAACGATTTACGAATAACATGGGTTTATCATGTAAGGAACCCTAAAAAAAAACCTTAAAATAGCTTTCCGGTCGATGGTATTGTTTGTCTTGTTATTAAAAACGTTTCTATTAAAATATAACTGAAAATAGTATATCAATTAAATTTAAAGAAAGAAAATAACCATTTATACTATAAGTAGGCCTAAGGTTACTAATATTACTCATAGTTAAACACAGTGAACAACGCATTCTATGGTAGTTAGGAAAATAAAGCATGTTCTATTAATTACTGAAACTTTAAAATAGTACAATGTTGATTTATATCAAAATAAAATTTCTACTGTGACTTACTTGATTAAATAAATAGTGGTGCCTTACAATATTTTGAGGAATTCTTTCATAATTTCGATGTGCAGTAGAAGATTTTTTTAATGAGGGAAAACTAAACTAGAAAAAGAAATTCCCCATAAACTTTAGGTTGTTTTTTTATATCTTTGGAAGTTGATGAGAAGCATTCACTATTCGGTTTTTCACCTTCTTTCGTCCTGTGGCCGAAGATCGACGACATCCATGGCATTGTCATTGTATACCACGTGAGTAGCCGGTTGGTACAAGTCTTTGGCATTGTGGGTGCCGTGGAAATGAACCACACCTCCTTGAGGGTTCTTGCAATTCTTGATGGTGATGAAACCAATCTCGCTAAGGTGGTACGCTTTATTTTCGTGGCGCTCCCTATTGTAGGCGCAACCGGAACAGACGATGCCAATGGCCTCAGGTAATGAGCTCTGGTAAATATACTGGGTGTGCATATCCGTGCTGGACATAAAGTTAGGATGCACTGGGTGAGTGTGGATCCAACCCAACTGCATCACTCCCGGGTTATTTGCGAAGTAACCCATAAGCTGGATGTCCCCTTCGAGGGTCTGCTCAACATAACTACGCTGGCCCCTCTGGGACACTATGACAAGCGTATCAACATAGAGGTTATTGCCAGGTCCCACATACCCGAAAAGGTTCCCGCAGGACTCCAGTTCCTTTTCGGTTATCGCTCTGATGGTGTGCTTGAACGTCTCTGAGAAGGTGCGAGGCACGAATATGGTCCTTAACCGGTGGCCATTGAACAACTGAGCATCGCCTTTCATCACCACTTCTTTTGGTTTTGCTTTTGTGTCTGCCGGTGGCGGTATTTTCTTTGAATAGGGCTGCGTGGATTCCTTAGGTACGGGTACCTTGGGAGGTGCGATAGTTGGAGGGGGTCGCGTGGGCCTTTTAGGTTTAGGTACCTTAGGAGGTGCGATAGTTGGAAGGGGTCGCGTAGGCTCTTTAGGCTTAGGTACCTTAGGAGGTGCGATAGTTGGAGAGGGTCGCGTAGGCTCTTTAGGCTTAGGTACCTTAGGAGGTGCTATAGTTGGAGAGGGTGGTGTAGGATATTTAGGTTTAGGTACCCTAGGAGGTTCGATAGTTTGAGGTTGTCGTGTGGGATATTTAGGTTTCGGTACTTTGTGAGGTGGAATATTTGAAGAGGGTTGCGTGGGCTTTTTAGTCACTGGCACTTTAGGAGGCGCAATAATTGGAGGGGGGTGAGAGGGCTCTTTAGGTTCATATTTAGTTGCTGGTAAAGGATATAATGGTGGTGAAAATTTAAGATCTTTTTCCTCTGTCCTTATCGTTTTTGACGGTATAGTTGACTGTACTGATGACATTGCATCAAATTCCTCTTGAAAGAGGTCCATAATTCTCCATTTCAGGTCTTCGAGCCTTGGGACCACTTGATTCAACAACTGCGCATTTGCATCGAGCACGTGTTTAGGGACGTCCCTATATCCGTGTAGGTTTTGAACCTTGTTCAAGGTTATGCTGACGAACTTAACGTAAAGGAGGAAAGCGAACACAAGCTCCCCCTCTTTTTGATAAGATTTGGCCATATCCACCATCTCTGGGCCCAACTCAAACAATCTGTGGGGTGAAAAGGCTGAATCAAAGTTTGCAAACTTCGCGTTACGTAGGAGTTCACGGAAACGTTCTCTTGGTTCGATGATTTTACTTGAGAGCATTGTGGCCTTTGTTATTGTTTTAAGACGGGGCCACTATCTATATTAGGGTAGTCATAGCACCTGTTATGTTTGCTGTGCGTTTCTTAAGCACTAAATAATTTGTTTTAACTTCAGCCATTAACACATATTTAGGATAAATACTAAGCAACGCTCCTCTTTTCCTTTGTTTTATTTCCTAATTGTTGCCTATTATATGTATTAACTATCACTTTTCCTGTTCTTCAACCTCTATAAATCGTCCGGGCTATCCACATATTTACATTAATGGAATAGGTATGAGTAAGGTAAAATTTAGAGAAAATATATCAGAGGGAAGAAAGATTGTGATAATATTTAGGGAAAACATCTTAAAGAATACCCGAATGGAAAACGAACCACTTCCTTCACGTTTCTGGCGAACCAGGTGAGACGCGACTGAATGCCTTGATTCATGTGCCCACCAATGCGAGTAAAATGTATAATAAACCTCTGTAGCTAAACAAAACTAAGACATTAGAATAGTTTCATTTGCAAAGCTTTGATAAAATATGTAATATCCTTTTACATAAAATTGTTTATCCAGTGATAAATTTTCTAATTATAATTTATGAGTTTTTCTTCATACATACAGTAGGTAGGTAAAGACTGCTTGTTTAAGGACCTAAAACAGAGTTTGGCAACCAATCAATCACGTATAAAAACTACATCGTAGTTAAAAGTATATCTTTGAGTCTTCAAAACTTAAAAATAAATCAAATTCCTTTTTATAATGTTTGATACTAACCAAAATAACCTTGACTAGTCATGGTTGGTAATGTTAGTTGGTTATGAATAGAGATGTGTCTGATATGTAAATAAAGAGTGAAAGAGATGCAAGGTATGGATATGCAAGTGCAGCTTTAGATTCTGACAACAGCAGAACCAAACTGTTTTAAAAAGCTAAGCTTTGTTTAAAAAAAATTTAGCGCAGGGAACCTGCCCCTTTTTCCTCGGTACTCTTAGACTTATAGTGTTGGGATTTGCTACTACCAGAGCTTCATTCGTGGGGAGGCCTTTAATAAAGCTACTCTAGAATACTGAATACATACTGATAAATTCATAATAAAGAAAAATACTAACCGCTAACTATTCTGTCCGACTCACTTAGCTTGTGGCCACATATTTAATAAAAAATACTTAAGGCATATGTCGACTCGTTTTATATCCTAATAGCTTACAGATGAATGAATCAAATGATATATTTGGTTATAGTTCAACTAAGCATTTTTTGAATATTACTATCAACAATTTTTCAAGTAAGCAAGTATTTATGGAAATAATACTAATAGGTAACCGAAACAACTTCAGGATCAGATATTTATGCCAACTTCAAGAATTACAGTCATGCTTGAGAAAATTTTGACTATTTAAAAACTAACCATTAACTATGGACGGTGCTCGTGAATTGATAGAGGGCTTTCTTTCATTATGTAAAACAGATTAACAGTTGCCGTAGCTTCTGTAATTTCAGTATACAATTTATGCTCAAGCTAAATTTGAGGAAATTTCTTATGTCTGAGAAACGTCATGATAACTGTTTTAAGAATTTATAATAGCGCCCGGGTATTAAAAATAGAGATTGTTCAAAGAGTTTACAGAATAAATGGACTGGCAGTTTGTAAAACAAGTTCTTCACATAAATGCCCCTTGGCTAAATAAAGGCAAGATTTTTCTTCGGTGATTCAAAGAGCTGATTTCTCAAATAAAAGAGTATCCAAAAGAAATAGATATAAACTACCAAGAACTATAGAATTTGTGATCACCATTATATTTTGCATTCCTTCTTAATACCACAGTTGAATGAACTAAATTTGTTACTGCAATGTGAAGACAAACAATCATGAACATGATTTCTGCTGTTTGGCCATTTACAAGAAAACTGACATTTTTGAGAAACCAATTTTCATTGAAGACATTTTAACCACTTTACTTCCTTCTAAAGTTGGTTAATGACTTTTATTACTGGCCTTGGCGACTAACCAGTATTCATAAGTATTCGCTTTTCTTATGTTTCATAACAGTTTTATATTTACTATGCAAAATTATAATATTTATCAGTCCGATAGGTAGTATAATTTTAAAACACACATTTTATTATTCTAGGTATTTTTTATAGGTAGGAGAGAAAATAAGTTTTGAGGAAGTAATTAATTTAAGGAATAAAAATAAGAGATATGTACGAAAAAACATTAAAATTATAGTAAATAAACAATTGGTGATCGTAGGACTTTGATAGATTTGATCGGGGTTCAAAGAGGTTTTCTTAACCCTGCTCTAATGAAAAATATCATGAAGGAAAATAGTCCCACAAGGGTGAAAATAATTGTTGTGATGACCTTGAGCAGTGTTTTTAAACCTTCTTGAATATGATACCCCTTTACAAGTAAAATAATTCAGGTGACCCCCTGGACGTAATAAAATTATATCAGCGATTTCAAATAAGACATATTTGGCATTGTTGGGCGAGGAGGTTGGGAGTGCGCGCGCATTTTAGTTGAAGTTCAACGGTCAGTGACAGCATAGGAACAGTCGTTTGTCAGTTGTTAGAGTACACCAGCGTGTACGGTTGTAATGGAGAAGTTTCTAAAAAGATCTACGCAGCCCTCCACATCTAGTACAAGTGGCAGTAGAGGAAGCGAGTCAAAACAGAAAAAAAAGACTTTATGACGACAATTATTTTAAATATGGTTTTACCGTCATGAATAATAAACCTCAATGTGTAATTTGTGGTGAAGTTTTATCACGTGAGAGTATGAAGCCATCAAAGCTTATACGTCACCTCTCAACTAAAGATAACAAGAATGCTGATAAACCGTTAAATTTCTTCAAACTGAAGCTGAAACCCTTTAATCATCAGAAAAATACTATGATTCAGGTAATAAACTAGTATTATTTGTGGTTTAAAAATAATATTATGTGAGGCCTTTCATAAGAAACCTAGCAGTCTCCATTTTTTAAATTTATTAATTATTCAGGAAAATAAAAAAAAATTCCATTCCAATAAATTCACAGTCGTTTAATGTTAAGGTTTTGAGAAATACTTATTATCATCTTATATTAGAAATTCCACACAAATTTAAAGATTAAGATTTTTCAATATCACCCAAAGAATTAATCTAATTTTAATATCCAACTCGTTTTTCATTAAATACATCTACAATAATTAAAAATTCTAATATATATTGATATAATAGTAAAATTCACATTAAAGTTATATTTTTTTTAAATCTTATTTTAGGTATCCAATGTCAATGATAAAGCGTTGTTAGCTAGCTAAAGAATCGCATACCGAGTCGCCAAAGCTGGAAAACTGCATACAGTTGCCGAGAATCTTATTATGCCAGCAGCCCTGGATATGGTTGAGATTATGTTAGGGTAAGCAGGAGGCAAACAAACTAAAAATCATACCACTTTCTGATAACACTATTTAACGCAGAATAAACGATATGGCCGGTGACATTCGAGAACAATTAGTCGAAAAATTAAAGAAGAGCCCACATATTGCTCTGCAGTTTGATGAGTCAAATGATGTTGCAGATTTTGCGCAATTTGTGGTATTTGTGCGCTTTGAAGCAGATTAAATTATCAATGAAGACATTTTATTTTGCAAAGCACTTCCTGCGAACACTACTGGCCATTATTTGTACGACACGTTTTTAGAAAGCACTCGCGACTACGAGATTGATTGGACAAAATGTATCGTTATTTGTAGCGATGGCGCTAAAGCTATGATTGGCAATCAAAGCGGGCTCGTTGCGAAATTAAAATCATAAAATCAATAATTCCAAATGTTTCATGGACAAACTGCTTTCTTCATCGGCAAGCTTTGGTAGCCAAGGTTTTACCTTCTTATTTGAATGATGTAATGAAATAGGTGATGAAAGTTGTGAACTCTATTAAATGTAAAGCTTTTCAAACACGACTGTTTAGAATCATTTGGGAAGACATGGGTTCTCTCCATATAAATTTCCTTAATCATACTGTAACGATGTTACAACGAATAACAACATCTAACTCATACCACCCAGTAATCTGGAATTACAACACTCACCAACACCGGCCTGGCTTCTCTCCGTCTAATGGATCACTAACACACACTAAGACATCCTCTCCCGTGGCTTGAACAATTTCGACTGAAACGAGACGCTGCACAGTGTGGCATTTTGGCAATCTAAGAGGAAAAAATTATTTAAGTAAAAGTATAATAGCTTTCATTGTTTCTTGGGGGCTATTTATTACTCATAAAATACACAAAGGAGAGTATATGTACCTATTTTATAATACAATAAAAAATATACATAATTATTAAACTACACAATTGCTTATTAAAAATCACAATAGATTAAACATGGATTAATTAGATGCTAACACTTGGCATTCAGTTTGACATTTGTATTATTATTGATAGGGCCTAATTATTGTAAAAAAATAATTCAAAAGACAGCTATATGCGGAAACGTAGCATATAATTGTAAATGTAATAGGAAAACAGACTTATTCGGATTCACTACTGTCAGTACATTCTTCTCTTAAGTCCTCTGATGTGTCATCTGAAACATCATTTCTTTCTATTAGTGCTGGATTTATTTCCCTTGAGGTTTCTAATACATTTATCACTTCAGTACTGATTTTTACATGTTTAGTTTTAGGAGTTGCACACAAACTAGCAATAATGGGTCTGAGGTGATGAGTAACCTATTAAGTAAGTCAGTATTTGTATCAATTCTGGAAGTTTTTCTTGCAAATAATTCCCTGTATTGCTTGTTGTGTTTATTTCTTGCCTCTTGAGCTTCTTCAGAAAATTGTCCAATCGGCAAAACACAAGAAGCAATAATATCCTGTCCATGGAATAATATTTTGTTTAGACTTACGGGCATTGGAAACCAAGACTACTCTCTGAGGTATAAGTCTTGCGTATCCCTAGTGTACGCATCAAACCTTTTCACATTTATTTTAAAACCACAATTTAAAATTTCTAAAATGACATGAAATCTTTTGATTAGGTCTAAATTCACCCCGATAATTTTTGCAGATTTCTCCGCATTTCTAAAAAACTTCCGAGCCGTGTTGCCATTATTAGTGTTCCCAGTTTGCTGTTTAGGCATATCTATAAGCAAACCCAACTCACCTTTGAACCTTTCTTGCACTTCTTTCTCCTTTTCAGCAACTTTTTATTTCTTTTCTGATCCTCTAGCTTTCCATGATTTTATTTCTAAACTATAAGAAATGTGAAGAATACATTCCAATAATCTAATCCAGGAATGTAGAAAGAAAATCTTTGTTCACTTCCTTTTTTGATATTGTATTCACATTGTTCATTTCGCTTGGTTTAGCTCCACACAAGTAACATGTTTGTGTTGAAGCACATGAAGTGACTGCATTGCAGACCTTACCATCTATCATGCAGAATATCAATGTAGACTTTACAGTAACATGCGTGCCATTAACAAATATTTTGGAAGACGAAATTGTTGCGATTTGTCTCCCAATTTTCCTAACCTCTGTGGATATCACGTCTACTGATTCCTTGACAAATATAAATTTGATGGGGTGACAGTGACTGGTCGAAGATGGAGCGGTATTTTGCCAAAGTATGGTTTTATTAGATTCCTCAGTACCTGAGTAAATCTGTATAGGTACCATAGAAATTCCAAATAAACTTTCATCGGTAAAGTGCTCTTCAGAAAACTTTTGCCGGTATCTATTTTGATGTGCCCTATCACAACCCCATCTTATGATTATATTGAGAGTACTATTCTCGGGAAAACACAAACTCTCCATTATTTGTTTAACGTTACATAACCGAGATACTGTGTGGTCAATCAGCGATTGGAGTGGTATTTTGGCTGTTGCTTCTGTTATGGTATTTCCAGGAGGATAACATAACTGTTTAGCTTCCTTAACCTTGTAATAAGGTGGATATAATTTACAATTTAAGTCTTTGGCTTGTTGGCGTATGAAGTTGTACTGGCGTGTTGAAAGATTGGCATCCACTATTAAATCAAGTGCTTGGTCGGCAGATAGTAAAGCTAGCTTTTGATGTAAAAACTTGCGTCCCTTTTTGATGGTTGTACCTCTTTTTGGAGATGCAAAACAGAGCTCTTTAACTATAGCTTCGGAGTCCCGTTACCCTTCTTTCCGTAGTTTCATATCTGTGGTCATCAACAGTTCATCATGGATGGTTAAGTCAAGAAGTATTTTTTCTTTTAGTGATCTCGCCTTAGGACCACAGCTACTAAAAAGCTTTTCAGGCCTACCAGGCCTGTTAATGGCACCATCTTGTGTTGAAGTACTTGGGAAAGCTTGAAACACAACCGCAGTAAATGTAATATCTCCTTGAAGCCTGGATGAATAGTCATTCAGGAACCGCTCTTTATGTCTTGCCACTTTATCCCATCTATTTTCTATTTTTGACAAAAATTCATTATTGTTGCTTTAATACTTTTTAAAGCAGTTTCATAAAACGATGAGTTGTTCAATTCTTGCAAAATAAAAGCTAAAATGGCTTCGAATCTCGAATTATTCGAATTTTCCTTCCATTTGTAAAATAAAGATTTACGAGTAATTGGCGGATTCATTCTGTAAATAATGAAAAAAAATTTAGTGCGCAAATTTGCGCAAAACTTTTTTTGTGATTTTTAATATATGAAAGAACTAGCTTTAATTTGTGTATAGCAGCCACGCTGTATACAGTGGTATAATATACTGAAACCTACTTATAATAAAAATAATAGCTTTTATATTAAGTGAAAATTACTCACGTTTTCAAAAGTTGTCTTCGTGTCAGTAAAATATAATTTTGGAAAAATAAATCACTTAATAATAAGATAAAACAATGAAAATAATAACTGTAATATAGATAGACCACTGGAGAACACGGAGGATGTCCACCGGTCTAGCAAACTTAAAGGACTTAACAGAGTGAGTTTGGGCTGCGCATGACGAGTGCGAGTACAGACATGTTCGGCCAAGTCTCAGCATTATGCCGCGCACTTCTTGAGGAACCAAATCACGCAGACACACACTAGGGATGTTTTATTATTGGATACAAACATAGTTTCACTCTTTTGGTTCAATTGAAAAATTGATTTTTTTTTCCAGCTAGATTGCTGAAATATACACACTGTGCGCTGGTCAGAGCCTCGCTCGTCATCGAAGCCCGGCCCACAACAAACAAGGACTTAACTTGAACAAGATCTTTTCCGGTTCCGCCATCTGGGATGTTCTGCAAGCTTCGAGTAATTACTGGACTGACCGCTAAGCTTCAAGAGCGCTAGTCTTCTCCCTTCCTTTTGTTCTTTGTTTGCACCCTGCTTTCCCCCTCCTCTGAGAACATGTGTAGGCTGTATCTACTATATAATGGCTTGCTTTGTTTACCTCGTCACTCATTATACCACTGGCTTGCATAAAGGTGAGGGCGCCGATACAAACTAGGGCTAGGAAACCTTATTCAAAATTTCTGTTCGGATATAAACGATGGGGAGGGATACCTTTAAAAATTATTGTTTGGGATTTATTTATTATAACCATATTTCATAAATGGGTTTTCTGGTGGGGTTTGACGTGGATTAACCGCGAGTCAATTATATTTGTTTTTAAGGGGAATTCATGATTTACGTTAGTACTGTTTGTATACTTGTGGCGCGCTCTCATCTCCACTTAGTTCAGCTAAGTGATCACATCGATATTTTTACGAGTTTCAGGGAGGTTATTAAAATAAAGAATGCGTGCTTTAATTACGTAAATTAATGTTTATTTATTTAATTCGAATTAGGTTATCATGTTAGGATGTATAGTTTCAAACGGCGGTTTACGAAACATATTTATACACTTCAAAGTAAATTATCCATTGTTACTTAAGTATAGAATTCCACGGCAATTGTATGAAACTTATTTATCATAGATTTAACCGCTTTATCTTACTATCCTTGTGTCTGCTTTGACACAATACATTCTTTATTATATATATTTATTTAAAGTAAATTTTATGGCTTCGCTATTTCATATAAATATTTTGTCGATAATCTCTATCTTATGTAATATTATGTATATTTATGATTAAGCTTAATCATCTTGAATTGATGTTTATCGCCAGACTACAAATTGGCTTTCTATGCCAATTTTGAAATATATAATGTATCTTCATTACCTTTATATTTGACTTAATTAAAATAAAACTATGTTTTCTCTTGTGATCCCTTGGTTGTTCTTTACACACGCTTCCGATTATATTTGGGTGTCACAATACAGAGGTAAGATGGCTATCAAAAGGAAATTCATCCCCGTGAGTTCTGGAACTTAAAGCTGAATTGTTATTGTTCTTACAAGATAATAAATCTGAATATGCGAATTACTTTTGTGACCCTGTTTGGCAATTAAAATTAGCATTTCTCACTGATATTTTTAACCACTTAAATATTTTAAACAAGAGCCTCCAAGGGAAAGAAGAAAATATTCTAACGGCCAAGGATAAAGTCAAAAGATTCCTCACAAAACTTCGTTTGTTGTCAACGTCCTTACAAAAATTGGTGTATGGTTCTTTCCATTTAGTTCAGAAGATTGTCGAAGAAAAATTGCAACGGACTAATCGTTAGTAGTAAGTTCTCACATTCCTTGCATTATTTGGAAAAAAAAGATTATTAAGTTACTTTTCAGAACTGAACTCTGACGCTGACAATGGGCATAGATGGATACAAAATCCATTTTGGATATGTCAGTACAACTGGCTAATCTGACCACGAAGATTAAAGAAAATCTTATAGATGTTGCAGCTGACGGCATGCTTAAAATGGAATTTAATTCGCAAAAGATAGACGTCTTCTGGATGAAGAGAAAAGAAGGATATCCAGAGCTAGCAAGGAAAGCTTTGAGATTATTAGTGCAATTCGCCAATTCCTACCTTTGTAACTAACTTTCTACTCAAGGGTGAACATAAAAACTAAGAAAAGAAATAGACTCCAATTAGAAAATGATTTGGTTATTTGCTTCTCAAAAATAGAATCACAATTCAATAAATTATTAAAAAATAAACAGGCACAGCCTTCTCATTGAAATTATTGTTGTATCTTTAATGCAGTGTAGATTGTAGAATCTCTATTTAAAAATAAACTTTTCTCAGAAATTGTTGAATTTTTATTGTAGTGTAGGACCTACACTTGCTTTTTACCTGGATTGCGAACGCGACCCCCCTCCCCCCATCAAGCCTTTGTGACCCCCCCCCACCAAGCCTTTGCGACCCCCTGGGGGTCGTGACCTACAGGTTGAAAAACACTGACCTAGAGGTTCCGAGTTCGATTCCCGGCTAGTAACAGGGCAGATGTTTCAAAAAGTGAATAATTCCCATGGTCACCAGTGTTTGGTTGATAATTGGGCTTTAGATAGGTTAATCTCCTCACTGGTTCTCCCTTTTCCCTCCACATCATGTTCACTATTATCATCAACTCATCTCATAGGGACATGGAAAGAGCACCCACGAAACAGATGTACGATTAGTACATTATGGTGTCCCCTGCGAAGCTGTACATTAATACTGGCTAATATTTCCGCAAACTGAGTCACAGATTGACGTAACCCCAACACGCCATTTATTAGAATCAAGGACCAAAACTATGAAGCTAATTCGAATAATAATAGCTCTGGAATGCATAAAAATTCTTCTAGTTATCCATGACAAAGCTAGCCATAGTGTATCAACTATTCATAAAACGATTTATTATGAACCCGCTTTGGTGGCGTAGTTAGCTAACGCATTATTCGTGTTGAGCTAGATTGCCGAGGATGGGGATATCGAGGTTTGCATCTCGGCCAGGTGAACTGTGGGTGATTTTCACTAAATGGTTTTCCACTTTTCCTTCACGAAAACGAGGATTCACTTCCTCTAAATTCAATTTTTCCAATGCCTAACCCATTTAGTTTAATTATTACTTAAGCGTATAACCCTAACGGGTAGTAAGACACGGTGCTAAATAAATAAGAAATAAATATATTTATTATGTTGAAGTGGCAGTCAAAAAATGTAATATATTCCCATTCGGTATATTCACACACGTTCACCGAAAAAAATAAAACAAGAGTAGAACGTAACCGTGACCACGCAACAAGCTCGAAGGTAATAATATTTTCAGCACAATCCACTCAGTTAGCTCGGTGTTAGTTGAAATAGCTTTAGCTTAGTCCACCTTGCGCCACAGTGGTTTGCTTGCAAGATCAAATTAATGTTCACCAGTCAATTTACTACTATATTCAACGTGGATGAGCTGTATAAACTAGAGACTGCTCAACAGCCAGACCGAGTATGTTGAAATGATTTTAGAAAACATATCAAAAGGAATATACCTGTATCGATATGTGATAAAGTGTTTCGCGATGAAATAATACTGATTTGGAAAAAAAAACACCTATTGTGACATTAATCTAAAAGATCCGTTTACCCGCTCGAAATCAAAAACATGTTGATAAACAGATGTTTCTAGTTTGCTTTGCAAAGCATCATGGGTTAACACACCTTTTTTTGCGATAGAGTGAATTGCTGTGCCACTAAAAATAGGTTCTAGTCACTATTTTAGTTAGACGTGTGAATAAAGTTTTATACCTTTTTTGTAATATCATGTTACATGTTTTCAAAATGCTGACCAAAGTGTATTTTGAAAACTGCGTGACCCAATTCAGTGGCCGCATGGTCTAGGGATAATCTCTTGCCATATACTAGACTGCCGTAGTGTGGGGAGGGAGGGCTGTTGAGGGGTTCAGTCTCAGGTGCACTCAGGGTGGGTTTTTTCACTAAATAGTTTTTCACTCTATCTCTCCATACAAACATAGGTGCACTTCCTCTAAAACAAAAACTTCCTAATCCCTGACCCATTCGTCTAATTAGTAAATATGCGTGTATAACCCGAACGGGTAGTAAGACGCGGTGCCAAATTTGCATGGTATGTGTTTGTCTATAGTATAATTGGCCTTTTTTCCAACCTCAAATTTATATATATATATATATA
>CABFOW010000277.1:68368-81526 GCA_902141385.1 Timema californicum
ATATATATATATATATATATATATATATATATATATAGCAATATTAATTTGCAGCTGTCTTTTATCTTACGATCAATACCTATTAAATAACACGAATAAAAAAGTAAAATATTATTATATTGGCACGAAAATTTGTTTTTTTATATTTCCTAAGATACCCTACTTATTATAATTAGATTATTATTTAACACCACATCTTACTACCCGTTCGGGTTACACGCTTTTAGTACTAACTACTCTAAAGGATTAGGAATTAGGAAGGTTGAATTAGAAGAAGTGAACCCGCATTTGCGTGGAGGGAGAGTGGAAAACCATTTAGGAAAAAACCACCCCCATGTCACCCGACAGAGATTTGAACCTCGATCTCCCTGTCCTCAGCAGTCGAGCTTAACACGACTAGCGCGTTAGCCAACTACGCCACCAAGGTATGATAATTAGACTATATTACTTGTTTAGAGGTTAATTAAACTTTAATTGATTTAATGAGTGAGTCATTTGGCCAATAAGTAAGTCCAACTTAACTTTATATTATGACTTGACTAAAGTTAGTTAAAATAGGCCCTACTTTCTAAGTATTTTAACTCTAACTAAATAGAGCAACATGCACCAGTTTAAATGCTTTACTCGTTTTTATTAATGTTAACTAAGGCATCACTCTCGTGTTAGAGTGGCCCGCTGAATACGGGAAGATCGGGGTTTGAATCCCGGTCAGGTAAACTTTGGGTGGTTTTCCCTCAAAATTTCCTGATTTCCTTCCACGCAGATGGGGTTTGCCTACCTTTAGAATGCTTCCTTTCTCATCCCTACCCCATTAGAATAATAATTATCATATATGCGTAAAACCGGAACAGTTAGTATGTAAGATGCGGCGATAAAAAAGAAGTATACATCATTTTGCTTTTGCTTACATGGCTTGAATTTTTTCTTATCAAACAACTCTTTCGAAATCATAGTTGACAAGTATTTTTATGATTCGTGTATTAGACTGAGCAGTGATGTTAAAAACCCTATGCACTTAAAGATAGTATCACTACTCTGTTTGAGAGTTACTAGTGCGCTCCAACTAGATAACTATAATTCGCACGCTAACCGTGTTACAAACGGCTGTTTCAAGATGCTACCACGAAGAATTTACATTAACCTGATATGTGATAGCAAACCTCGCTAAGGAAAGGTGAAGCAAGGAATCAGCCGCAGGAAATGGGAGTCGCATGCAAATGTCGCTTCGACCGGGAGTGAAAAGGGGGGGAGTGAGGTTTGGCAGCATTGGGACAATCACGGATGAAAGAGAAAAAGATGATCCATCTCACGACTACAATGAGGTATTCTTTTCCGAGGTAGTTAATATATTATAACATCTATCTCGCCGCAAACATAACCCTATTAGATGTGCTCTATACGATGTATAAACTCATATGAGAGTTTTGGGTTTGAACCATTATGAGTTCAAATAGGCTTAATATTACCGTGGAGCGAGATCCTATTGTACCAATATAGGGCACAAAATTGTACCCAATCGGAATGGTATCCATAGATAAATTGGTATGGGGAATTTAATTAATTGAAGGAAGCAATGTGAACGTTGTAGTGAAGGCCAATTGGGACGGTTTGAAATGAAAAGATAAACATTTAGGAATAAATAGTGTAGCGATACTGTACGATATATATACAACATATGTTCAACTGAGCATGCCCTTACGCAATTTTGCAAGACTGTTACATCACGTGTTGACTGGATACAATATAAAGATGGTCCGATGGTCCTCTCTATTGCTCGTCGATCCAGTGACACCTTGTGGCGAGTTGGGCAAGATACCTTTATTAATTTTATTAAAATTATATGGCGATTTTTGGAATCCAAGAACGTCATTGGTCCTTCCTAACTCACACGAACACTCATTATTTTCGAGTCATTGAAATGTATTTGGCTACGGTGTGTATAGGAGTAGTTTGTGTAAAGGCCGATTCACAGAGAAAGCTAAGCTATGATGTGCTGTGCTAAGACATTGTCAGTTTGGTTTCATTCAAATTCAGTGTTGTTTCTTTTGGTCCGCTCCAGTGAAGTTTAGTTGTGATGGAGTTATAACAAATGTCTTGTTTGAGCTCAAATGATAGTACTGAGGAAGAGAAGATGCTGCTGCTAGCAGCTGTTTTGGAAGACAAAGAAATTTTAGGTGGAGGTTTAACTTGTTCAATTAACTTTTCCTGAATTTTATTATTAAGAAATTAATCAAGTATAAAACCTAATTAGAATATTATTTAAACACATGTGAAAAAAAAAACTAAAACCAAACTTCAATACTTCTTTGGTTATTTTCACCAAAACAACACTGCGTTTATTCAATATGGATCCCAAGCTTCGTTATGCGCATGCGCAACGTAAGATGGCTCAAGATGGGAGATGGAAGAATTGCCCAGCCAGCAATTGGAAAAAACATAAGAGTGGCGTAGCAAGACATAGCTTAGCTTAGTTTAGCTTAGCTTTCTGTGTGAACCAACACATTAAAAATCTATGTCCCGCTATTTGTCTAAACAGTTAACAGAGCAAATCCTAGCTTAGCATTCTGTGTGAACCGGAATTCACTCGAGCACAGTCGGTTCTACATAGCAAGGGGATGGGCTGTGCTCTGGAATACCCATTATTTATTTCCAAATTTTTCTTTTCAATCTAAAAATAGCTTATATTGATGTATTGATTTATTTCTATTTTAATTTTCAAAATTCACTTTCGATTTTAAACTAATTACCCTTCTGGTCATCATATATATTTAAGTTCTTGTTAAATTTGAATAAAATATAAATATACATCTTGAATTTTGTTTGATTTCCTTTGTATAAATAATTATGGTACATAATCTTTATTGCTTTAATTTTGAAGATGTCTTGTTTGTATGTAAATTTAACGAATTTCTAAGGGCTAGGTTCAATTGTACATTATAGTAATTCATAGAACTTAAATAAAGGAAAATGAAAAATGAAATAAGATTTAAATTAATTTAAATTTAAATAAGCTTATATTCATTAAATACATTATTTCATAATTAATGCTTGTGACATCGATTTTTCTTAGTGTTCATTTTGAAGATTTTTTGTTTTATACTTAACTAATCCTGTGGGGCTAGATTTTTCTGTGCGATCTCTTATATTTATTGTCTACAAGAGGTATACTAGGTATTTTTTAGTATAACCGACTTAAATGTGGTTTATTTAATTTATTTGCGCTTTGCTTTATTTCTGAGCTTAAATATAGTTTTATTTCTTGTTTGGCTATGCTGGAACTATGTTCACTCGCTGAAAAGGTGCTCCTTATTAATTCTACTACGTAGTTGTATGTTTGCCCGAAGCATTTGTTTGGTTTTCCTTTGTAAATATATAAATTGTTGCCTTATTGAATAAAATCTTACTGTTCCACTGAATTCTTATTTTGGCTCTTATTTTGTTACAATACAATTCAATATAATATGTTTAGCTGACACAAAGTTTCCTACTTAAAAATTTGGAAATGTAACTACAATTGGAATGGAAACCATTTACTATTGCTTACTATTGTTTTGTAGCTTACAAACGAATTCTAATAATTTTAAGCTAATTATAATTGTGGAGCCAGAATAAAACATAATTTTGAGAGCAGAAGGGTTGAGTCGGTGAAAGAACGCACGACTCACAGCACAAGCTTACAACCCGGGAAGTCCGTATTTAGTTCTAACCAACGTGCCACTAGGCCGCTAGGTGCACTGATGATAAGAGTGATTTAAAGTTCCGGGATAGCGATGGACTGTATTGTTGGTAACGAGAAGTTCAAGATTATAATCTCTGCCCACTAAAATGGGGGTGGGGTGGGGAGAGTTATCTGATCCCCAACTATATCTTCATACTAATGAGGGTACATTTAGTTGTAAATTATATCTCCCTCGCTTATATTGCATTTGCGTAAGACGGACCATACGGGTAGTAAGATGCGAAGAATAAAAATATTTTGAGTATATTTACACCAGCCCGGCACTAATATATCTCAAAAGGAGAGCAAAAATAATTGGGTTGGGGCATTCGTTTAACTTGGCTACTCATATTCTGTTATTATATATATATATATATATATATATATATACACACTTTCAGTAATATTATTAAAATGTAAAACGTCTCACTTATGGGAAGAATGCTGCAAAACAAAGGGTTTTTTATTGAAAATAAAAACAAGTTCTAATTCGAAATGAATAGAGGATAAGCTAGAACTGTCCCTTCTCTCCTCTCTAAAAATGATCCTATCGTGTCTAGGGTTGCGAGGCAAAACGTAACTTTTGGGTGCAAATTGATGAATGGCTTTGAGGGGGTTGAAGGGATGGATGTTGAAGGGGTGAGGGGGCGAGGGAACTTTAGTGATCTGAACCACTCTCTCATGAGTCGTATAGTAATAGTTTTTCACAAGGTCTTCCCTCAAGCTGTCTTTCTTCCTTCCCTCGCTAATCCATGACGTTGGTCCGCCTCTAGACAAAGATTGATTGGAGCGCTGAGCGTCGGAGCGAGCGCCCGCGACACTGTTACAAATCATCTCTTGTTTGGTGGAAGAGGGGTTTTAGGGAGGGGGAAGGAGGGGTTGAAACGCTCCCTAGAGACGGAACATGGGGGATATCCTATAAACTGGCACCAATCTCGGTCCTCCCTTAGGCTTTCGCCGACAAACACGGATCTAGAGTGTCGGCATACATGAAACGTGTCGGTGTTGAAGGGTGACGTTTTAACATGTGGAGGTATTTGAGATATTATACCCTTATATGGCATGTAATTTAATTTATTGCTCTCTTATTTTTATATCAACCAGATGCGTGACTATTGTCTTTTTTTTTCCTAAACCCTACTAGAGGAATTATAGGTCTACTTCAATTTTCCCTTTTTTCATTTTTACTTTTAGAAAATACAAATATAATTTTTGTTACTAAAATTGCTAACAAATTATTATATTATCATTATTTTTATTATTATTATTATTGTTATTTTATGGGTATTGATATTATCTCTCAAAAGTGACAGCTGAAGATCACATAGCTTAATGTATGAATACGTGAACGTAGATCTAATTACATTAAAAAACTGCCAGATAAGGTTATCTTTAAGAATATTGAATTGTAATTACACTAAAAAACACCTCGGTGCTCTTGGAGTAATATGCTTATCTCAGTACCCGATGTTCATGGGTCCAAACCCAAGCGAGGCCAACTAATTTTTCTTAAACGATGAAAATTATTAGCACAACTTCCTTCGGAGGGCAATTAAAACTGTCCGACCCATGTCGATTGTGGCATGTAAACGAACCCTGGAAGGTATCAGAAAGTACCCTAGCATCAGGAAAGACATCCGGCTGTAAATCAGGTCCGGCAAAAAAACAAATATGGCTAACTCTTGTGACTTGCTATGGATTAAAAACGTCGACCCCACATGAGCAGGATAAGTTTTAGGTAAAGAAGAAGCGTGCATTTAACCCGAACGGGTAGTAAGACACGGTGCAAATAATAATAATAATAATAAGTGTTACAGTCATTGACAGTAATGTTAATAACAAGTTGCCTTAGGTTGATTAATAGTTTTATAGAATTTAATTTTAGCAAACTACGTTGAGCACACGTCTCTCTGCTTGTTTCATTTATATTCTTAACTTCAAATGTCCACCTCCCCCAATTTCCACTCCACTTACCCCCGGTATATTGGTGAGTGTGTTTCACTAAAGTTTAGAGTTATAATAGGCCTAAAACCTTCCGTGGTGCATACAGGACACTAATATTTGTGTAATAGCATCCTATTTGTCACAAATTGTAATTTATATAGCGTGTATTGAGTGTTTAATGCCAAGTGTGACTTAGGGCCGGTCTTAATGACTACTGGATTAATATTGCTACTGGGAGGTTAAAGTTATCTACCAGATAAAAGTTATCAGCCACTTTAATATTTTACGCGTCTTATGAACTGAGTTTATCTGCCAGATCTGTAGGCTAAATATATTTTTATTCTGAACACGCAAGATTGGTACTGTTTTTACTGGTGAGCACATGCGTATAAGCCCTGCTGATAGCGCTACTACCTAGCGAGTGCTGAGAACGTTCAACATTTGTCAAATAATGGCAGCTAAACGAGTGCGAGTAAGCAGATGGCGTCATGTTGGCGCAAAAGCTAAGTTGTCCTCCAAATACTAATTTCAGTGTCTGTCAAAATGGGGGCAATAGTCGGGTACAACGTTTACAAAATTTCATTTATTGTACTCACAATTTGATAAATTGTTCTTATATAAATATGACTCTACAAGTAGCTTGTCAGTTTATATAAAAGTGTGAATTAAATGATCTAACGTTATATATTCAGAGTGCGGGACTGTGCTTACTAAACACGTGAACCAAGATTTTAACCTAAAAACAGATTCTGATAGGTGAAACCTCATTCAAAACAACGCGTCACTAAGGCAACAACTATTTTGACTTCCAGATAAAATATATCAGGTACTTAAACCTCCCGATAAAAATGTGATGAATAAATACATTTGATCTGGCAGATAAATGCTATTTTGAAGTCATAAGACTCACTTTTAACTTATACATCTGATAAACATATTTATCTACCAGATTAATATTTATCCAGGAGTCATAAAACCGGCCCTTACTAGGTTAAATAATTTTTTTTACACATGTAAGCCTATCTGCATGACCATTTAATCGAAAGTGCAAAGTTAAATATAATAAATAATTAAAAATGGTTTTAATAGGCGCCTTATCGCAGATAGTGTGGCTAGTGTATGGAGCTGCACTTACAGTCTAATTTAGATAAGAATACTTTTTTTACAGATAAAAAATATACCTACAATGTTAATATATTACCTAGGGCTCCTTATGGACATAACAACAAGGACGCTCACACTCACCCTGACCTCTACAGCCCCAGATAAAAGCTTCCTCCAAAACTTATCAGCGGCCAACTGGAAGGATGTTCAACGCATAGCGGGCAATCTGTCGTGGGTAGCCCACAACCTGGATTGACCCACCTACGCTGCCACCAGACTTCATAGGAAACCTCCGTCAATCGCACCCCACCTACTTCAAATTAAAATGGAATACCAAAACCTGGCACCATCTGACAGAAGCTCCCGTAACCATCATTAGTGACGCAACCCCATACGCTGCCGCAGCTGGCAACACGTCAGTGGTTAAAGGATTCACCGACATTCAAGAGACCAATTGGGTAGAGATTATCGCTGGAATTATGGCACTTTGTTGGTGTAATAGAGACCTCATTCAAGCCAAGATTAGACAAGGTGTGGACAACTCAATCACCCTCTGTTGTGTCTCCACCGGACGAGGCCTCGTCTTCAACTACTTACAACTCTTCAGGCTGCTGCACCTTTGGGCGATTGATGTCCTACGTGACTTCTATCTCTATGTGTCCTTGGTCGAGTCAAAGCTCAACCCTGCCAACCATCCCTCCCGGACCACAACGCTGAAAAGTCTGTTAGAAGATCTTAAATAATCTAATGCAGAGTATAATGTACCTGATGTATGATTGTAAATAAAGGCTACGCTGGTATTCCTATTCTTCTAGGACTTTCCACTTATCCAGCGCGCTCATAGGGTATAAAAGCGCGAATGAAAAGGGGGGTCAAGACAGTCGTCTCCAGAAGGGGAAATAAACAACGATTCCAGCAAATCGAGGTTCAACTAGACCAACTAGCAAATTCAACCGGTAAATTCCCACACTTATTGGCCACAGCAACTCTAACCCTGGGTCCACGAGTAGCTGTCCCACTGGTTCCAACACGTAAGGCATGGGCCTCCCTTTTAGCACCAGAGACCACCCTGTTAGATTTAGATGAAACATTAGCCTTAAGGGTAGTCCTGGCATTGAAAGCAAAAACTGCAGAACTTCCACCAGGCAGAGACAAGCACCAAGCCAGCATTCTGCTCGCGCTGGCTGCTAAGTATTCTGAGCAAACTGGAGACACGCCAAATCCTGATACACCGCAAGAACATGGTGTACATCGCCCTCACCAAAGAATGGACAACCACCATAGCTGCCACTGGAGGAGCCACTGAGGTGGCAATCTACCTACCGGGTTTTGTACTAGTTCCTATCCCATATCTCGTATTCAATCGGCAGAGGTTCCAGGATGGTGGTGGTGGATTAATAAGTTCCCCAAGATCCCGTGGGCGAAGAAGGATTCCCTGAAGAAGATTGTAAAAGAATAATTGTATACTATCAGTAAGTTGTTCTTTTTATCATGTATTTGTATGAATCAATAAAGAATGGGCTTTGGCCGGAACCTCCTCGCATGGTGGTTGCCTCTAGGCCTTTCCACTGATCCAGCTCGCTCATGCTGTCTCGCAGAGTATAAAAACTGGGCTTGGTGGGGAGATTGTGACAGTCCATTGTGGGGGGAGGTCCCAACAATAATACGCATAGCCATGTCACCTGGAACTATCATTTTGATATACAGTATGATTGGGTTGATTAGATATTGGTTAATTCGGAAAATTGGATAAATCGAACCCGCTTGATTCCCCGTGAAACTCTTATCCATACCAATGAAAAAATAAAAATCGTTTGAATAATTGTAGAAGGCAATATTTGTATTATTTAAACCATATACATCGTTAATATTTTGAGTTTCTACTCATTTCAAACATAGCTTAACGGCGGTGGAACGCTGACGGATGGGGATATTCTTGACGAAGTAAATAACAAAATTGTACAGTACAAGAATCTTCTGATGAAGAAGACAGAACATACATCCAAGCAGAACATCCAATACAATCCGTTTCTGAGACACTTACAGTGATGGAATATCTAAGAAGATTCACTGAATACTAACTATCCGTCAAAGAAAACATATTCAATGCAATAAGTGAACTTGAATATTTTATTTATTGTGTCAAGATAAGAAAATTACAACAGACAAAGATAAATAATTTTTTTGCAAGCTTAATGGCAAAACATTATTTATATCTGCAATTTGTATATGCTTTTTTCAAGTTTTTGTATTTTAATTTTTATCGTATTTCACGCATGTGTAGTTTGTGTATGTGGGGTTTATATAGCATATACATTATATTATTATTATTATTATTAGAACCACGTCTTACTATCCGTTCGGCTTATACGCACATACGCTAATGTGTGATGGTAGGGTGATTGTGAGATGAAATGAAGGACCTACAGTTTAACGTGGGGTCCGAACCACGGTGGAGGCCTGGCATTCCCCACATTCACAAGTTGTGATTAATACACGTCTTGTCAGAGGGGAAGGAAGGGTTGGGCAGTCAGATAAATCTGTGCCGAGACCGAGGATTGAGCCCCGGACTTCACAACAGAGGTTTGACACCTTACCCCTAGACCGCCAGGTCACCCTATAAATTATAAAATGTGTGTATTTATATGTAGTATATTTTGAGATGATTGATTTATTTTGTACCAACTGCCTGGATATTCATAAAAATGGTTAATTCTAATTTTGAATATTACATATATTTTTTAAATATCCCTTAGATTTTGAATTAAATAATCTATATTAAATAAGTCATATCGTTGGGTTTGTGCAAAGCTTGAAAATGTAAAAGCCAAAGGTAAAATTTTACATAAATTCGACTTCAACTCGCACAGTAAAAAATATTTTGCATCTTCGATAAATGAGTATTACTTATATTTATTTTATCTTGAACTGTGTAGGCACGAGTTTGTGGAACGAATATTAGATCATATAAATAAATGACAACATGGTAATGTTTACTTTACAATAAGATTAAAACAATAATTCTCCTTTTCGAGCAATGAAATTAAATTAAATTAAATGTTAGTAATTTTTTACTTTCTCGCTATTTTACATGTAGAGAAAGTATTGTGAGCGTCAAATAAAATTTAAGCCGAGATGTTGATGAATCTCGACGTTTGATGATCCCCCAAATACGAAAGAGTGGTTTTTGAACTTCTGTCTGTCTGTCTGTCTGTCTGCCTGTCTGTCTGTATCTCCGACTATAAACTAAACTATTTTACCAATCAGGCTAAGACTTGGTATCTAGGGTTTTTATAGGGTTGCCCCGAGGGATTTTTGGAATTGGATAGCCAACCCTAAAATTAAGGGTACTTTAATGAAGGGCAAAAAGAGAAAAAGTTGATTTTCTCAAAATCAGTTCCAATGATTTGATTAGATTTCATTTCAAGACATTTATAAGTATTTCAAACAATATGGCTACCCTCAATATTTTGGCAAAATGAATTAAGGGCTCCGGTCATATGCGTAAATTATCATTTTTATAATATCTCCGAAAATGTATGAGATTTGAAATGACTGATTATCGCAAACATGTAGATCTATTTATAATACAAATGTTTTATAAAAAAACCTTTTTTTATAAAACCAATAACTTTAAGTATATATATAAACTTTTCAAACACTAAAAGTAAAAGTATTTCGACCACAAAAGAAAATCTAACCTAAATGTTGATGGATGTCGACGTCTCAAGACTCCCTCAAACCCTAAAAAAAGGGCTTTGCTATGTCGTCTGTCTGTGCGTCTGTTTAAACTAAATTTAAGAGCAGTTTAAGAAAGGGCGAAAAGAGAGAAAAAAAATCGATTTTCTCAAAATCGGCTCTAACGATTTTGATTAAAATTCTTATCTAGGCGTTGATTCAGATTATAAATAAACTGGCTATTTTCATTTTCCCGCGAAAATTAATTTTAGGGTACTTTACAGAAGTAGAAACTTCCGTATCTCCGCAACTATTTGAGATACTAAATAACTCATCATTGCAAAATTGTAATACTATTAAAAATAAAAATAAACTTCTATATGAATTATATTTTTATAAATCCAACAGTTTCTGAGATATTGGCAAATATATTAATGCAATGATATTAGCTTTAGTTGTAAAGAGATACTACTCATGTGTTAATGCAATAATTCTCCAAGGCCAAAGAGTAATTAAATATAAGAAAGTTTCTCAAAAAGTGTATGCTGTTTATCTTTAAACCTCTTAAGAGAAATGTTTGTACAACAATGATCTATCTCCATTTAAAATTCATTAGTCAATATTTAAATTTTTTAATGCTTAACATTTATAAATGAGGAATTCAATAGCAATGCTATGGCATAAAAATTCGCAACACCTAATAAAATGTCGAAAATATTAACTGGAGGTTGAAATTTTAATACGAAGTGTTGACCCTTGTGGACCCAATATTGAACTTTTTATCGGTCCAAACATACAAATTAGGACAATAATTCTTTAAAAATAAAATTATAAAATTTTAAACCGAGACTAAAAAAAAGGATTAACAAAAGTATATTGCAATTTATTCTTGGGCTTGCTAGTGTATATTATTTCGTTTCACATATATTACGAGTTTTGGGTATATAGCTCCATTTTTAAACAATAGAGCGAGAAAGTCCTTTCGGAGTTCCTTACTATGGTTTTTTTTATATCACCTTTAAAATTTTCTATTATAAATTAACCGGTATCATGGTTATGATTTTTATGAAATATTACAATATTCGTGGAAATGGATTAAGGGCACTGATGATGCTATTTTGAGCCTTTTGCGTGGAATTTGAAGAACCCATCTTACGACCCTTGAACTGGAAAATTAAATATAAGATTATGTTTTATACAGAAAGAGCATTGAAACGTAGTTTTATGCATTATTCTAGAGACAATTTATATTTGGGATCAGTGAAATAGATTTTACATTTTATATTAATCGTTTTTCATTTTTTTTTAAATTTGGCAATAAGTTTCTATTGGTCTCAATTGCAATATTTATTAAATTTTAGTAGATAAAACCTCACCACGATGCGATGACTGGTTCTAGATATATTACCGACCTAAGCTAGGTGTTATCCGTGGGGTATTATGGGCTCTTAAGATAGAATGATAGCGATTGTGAATTGAGCGCTGTATTTTGGTATTTTGGTAGCTTTATTGGAAAAAATATTGTTTCACCAAAATAAATTATACATTTTTCAGAAGAATCATAGACATAATTTTTTTCCCATGGTTCTCAACAGTTGAATATCTGTTAAGATTGTCCTAGAATTTGATGATAAAATTTTTAATGAAGAAAATTTTTTTCATAAAGTGCTAATATGCTGTTGAACAGGGCCCGGATTTTGGTAACATTTCATCTCTTTTTTGGGGGATACGTCACAGACAATGCTCATAAGTACATATACTCTGTTCATGATCCTCTTGTAGACATATATTTTATAGGTGATTTGTTTGTTAATTTTGGTAATTTTTGAATCAAAGGTCACATTTTATTGGTTTTCCTCATGTTTGAGTTATTTTAAAGCATTTTTGAGTCTGTTTAAGCAATCTTGAGTCATTTCAATATATGAAGTTTGAATACGTATATTTTATAAATGCATAAATGTTCAAACATAAATTTTTTCAACTAACATATATTCGGAATGAGAAGATAATGTAGGCAATTAACTTTGTCTCCTATTTGCTTGTGTGGAAATAAAACACACATTCCTGGTGAAACAGTGCAATTAGACTAGATAGGATTGCGTAGCAGATATTTAAAATCATTATTACATCCATCAGAATATATGAGATTAGTTGTTAAGGCATTTTAATTGCTTTTTACATTTCTATAGTGCGTGTTTGCTTTAACATATATTATTAAGAGTTTTTATTTAATTTTCAGTTAATTTTTTGAAATTTTGAAGTAATTTTTTCAAACTTTTTGACCATTTTATAGGTAGTTTTTTGATCGTTTTTAGGTCAAGAATTTCTGGGCTCTGTTCATAACAGATATTCAAGAAATGTTGATATTACTATGTGTAGAAAATTAAACTCTATATTTTTACTGGAGCATATATTTAATTTATTTTGTCAAGAAAAAAAATTGTGGCTTGCTATGAAATCTGCAAAAAACATTTAGCTCTTCTCTTGTCCCCTTCTCTCCCCCCTTAGTTTGGTATATACCTCCTTCCCTACTCTAGTTTCTGTGCTTACAATATTCAGGAGGCTAACTGGAGACGCTCTTATTTTCCCAATGTACCTTAGCTCAATCCTGTCCCCCACTACCTCCCTCGAGTCCCCAGATACGTTACTCTTTATCGATATATATATATGTATATATATATATATATATATATATATATATATATATATATATA
>CABFOW010000277.1:82326-150166 GCA_902141385.1 Timema californicum
GGGGGGGGTTGTGAAGCTTATATAATTATGATACCACAGTTGGTAACGGGCAGGGAGGGGGGGGTTGTGAAGCTTATATAATTATGATACCACAATGGGTAACGGGCAGCGTGGGGGGTGGGGTTGTCAAGCTTATATAATTATTATACTACAGTGGTTCACGGGCAACGCCGTGCGGGACTGCTAGTAACATATATATTTATGCAACAAGTTATTTCGTAGCCAAACTATTTTTATGTAGAGTTTTTGCCAAAAAATATAAAAATTAACATATTTTTTAAGTTGTTGGTCGTAAATAAAATGTAAAAATAATATTTTTTATGTAAATTCACCCTCAGATTATATTACAAATGAGGAATATATTTTTATAACAAATTATATGATGGATATTGATTTTTCATGGCCCAGTAATTTTTGAAATGCCATCAACTGTCTGTCCGTGTGTCTGTATCCTGGCCTGGCACCAAAACCTTAACCGATTGGGCTAAAACTTGGTATCTAATTATTTCACAAGGTTTCCCAGGGGATTTAAAAAAAATTAAATATCCAACCCTAAAATTAGGGTAGTTTACTTTAGGGCCAAAATATTAAACAATTTTTTTCTATTATTATGGTCTAATGATTTTAATTATAATTCATATCAACGTACTGTTAAACATTACTAACATCCGCTTCGTTGGCCGCATGGTCTAGGGCATTACTCTTGCAGTTTACTAGTCTGCCGATGACGGATATATTTGGGTTAAAATCCTGGTTAGGTGTATTGAGGATTATTTTTGGCTGAAAGGTTTCCCACTCATCTTCCACACAAATGTAAGTCTCCTTCCTGTAAAATTTAATTTCTTAATCTCTTAACACATTAGCGTGATTATTACAAATGCATAGAACCTGAAAGGTTAGTAAGACGAGGTGCTAACAAATTTACAAACAAAATGGTTCAGCTTATTTTCTCGAGAAAATTACTTAGAGGATACTTCACACGTGCGAATATCTCCAATTTTGATCATAGCCCCGAAACTCTTTGAGATACGAAATTTCAAAGTTAAACAATTATTAAAAATAAAAAACTTGTATTTGATATATCTTATATATATATATATATTTATAAAACCAATAATTTTTAGATATTTACAATTATATATTTCTTCTAATTGAGGGACAGTACCTTCTTTTCTCGATTTCGATACCTTGCTCGATACTATCAATTCATCTCCTCGATACTTGATACCCTTTTTTATACCAATCAACATAAGATTGAATACATTCTCATTTTGTAATTAGAGAAATTAACTCTAAAGAAAAGTGCTTAATTTGTTTCAATTTTATTTGTTTCTATATTTCACCAAATATTAAGTTATTTAAACAAATTATAACAAGATGCAACCAGGTGAAAGTAACATTTACAATTAGTAGTAGGGCTAAAAATAATAAATTTTATGATCTTAATAGAATATCACTAAAGTCATATTTTAACATATACATTAGCAGATTTAACTACATATAGAATATAATAGATATTGGTCAGTTTGTAGGCTGAAAATAAACAATTCAAACTAAACCCGTTTGAGGAGTTAATTGCGTTGAATACTAAAAAGTGATATTGTGTTTTTAGCGTATAGTTGCGATTATTGCAATACCAATCGATACCAAGGGTATCTAGGGTATAAAGTAATCGATTATCGGTATCGGCCTGACACTAATTTACTTATTTTAGGTCTGGTAAATGGAAAATTGATTGTAATACTCTTCAGTGAACAGAGATGTTACTTTTTATTTCTCAATTTCTTTTATCTATATTATTTAGCATTACATCTTACTACCCATTCGGTTCATACCCCTAAGTACTAATTACTCTAATGGGTTAGGAATTGGGAAGGTTGAATTTAGAGGAGGTGAACCCATCCCTCAATTTGTTCCTTGTGCTCTTTGATTGAATATGAGGATTTTTTTTCCCATTAAGTTTCTGTAACAGTGTATTTTATCTCGATTCACCTTTCTTCCTAGTTTTAAGTAATCGTGGGTGACCTGGTGGTCTAGGGGTAAGGTGTCAGACTTCTGTGCTGGCGGCTGGGGTTCAATCCTCGGTCCCGGCACAGATTTATCTGATTACCAAACCCTTCCTTCACCTCTGACAAGACATCTTGTGAATGTGGGGAATGCCAGGCCTCCACCGTGGTTCAGATTCCACGTTAAACTGTAGGTCCTCCATTTCATCTCACAATCACCCTACCATTACACATGAGCGTAAGTGCGTACAACCCGAAAGGGTAGTAAGACGCGGTGCTAATAATAATAAATAAGTAACCTATTCCTACGTCAAGAAATAGGAAAATCTTTGTGGTGTACCGTACCATTTATTTTTACAAGTGCTAAAATTCGCATTCCCCTTTTATGACACATACATTATTTAACCTAGTGCTTCCAAATTAACCTGCCAATCAGATAAAAGTTGTCAAACCATTGTCAACACTACACAATAATAAATAGGTGAATAGGGGCCTCGCGCGTTTCCGATACAACAGAACTAGTAAATGTGAATCATTTCAGTGTTTTTTTTGTAATATTCATAAATGGCATCAACCACTTTTCAAAGTAAAAAAATATAATAATGCATTGTTGTGTCACATAGTTTCAATACAGGCGGGTTAGACTAGTGTGATAAATTGGCCCTAGCATTCTTCGTTTGAATGACAGCCACTATTAATTATTTCCACCAGACCTTATCCTAGTCCACCACGTTTTAATTCCTGTCTTTCTGATGGAAAGTATATAATGGTCGTCGGTGACGAGACCAGGCAACAGTTCTTTCAGGCTGATTTTCAAACATGAAACCATTTGTGTTTTTCGCAGTAAGTACAAATCTCGCATATTTGGTCAAAGTGAAAATGTTTGTGGACTCTTAATCTAGGAGGCGTGGATTGAACCCTATCCAGATGTTTCGAAGAGTTTTGCTCACATTTTATTTTATTTACCATACCATACAGATAAGGTATTATTGTCGGGAATCTTTTAACTTTGTGATTATAATGAACCTATACTTTTATTTTGTACCCGAACTTAATTGTGTCTTTCTAACATAGGACTAAAGCCTTAACAGATCGACCCATTTATTTCAAACTTTATATTTCAATGTTATATGGCTAATAATACATTTATTTCAATCTATAAATAATAATAATAATAATATTTAGCACCGCGTATTACTACCCGTTCGGGTTATACGCTTTAAGTACTAATTACGTTAATGGATTAGGAATTGGGAAAGTTGAGTTAGAGGAAGTGAACCTGCATCTGCGTGGAGGTAAAGTGGAAAAACATTTAGGAAACACCACCCTCAGTTCACCCGACCGAGATTCGAACTTCGATCTCCCCGCCCTCAGCAGTCGAGCTCAACACGACTAGCGCGTTAGCCAACTACGCCACCGAGGCGGGTCGATCTATAAAACTAAGGCTAGTTTACTGATGATTATTTAAATTTTTTGGAAATGGTTTGGACAATTTTGTTTGGTATAATATATGAGGATTATTTATATTATACAGGTACATTTGTTTTTTGAGGAAAAATTGACTTAAGGATAATTTACTGATAACATCATATTTAAAATTATTGGTTTATGGAAATTTTCGTCAGAAATTTGCTAGTCGGTGATTTCCACACTTCCAACACAGACTCTACCTTAGTGAATAATGAACGAGATGATTACTTGACAGCTTAGTGGTGGAGCATTGGCAAGCTAGGTCAGGGTGACGGGTTTGACTTGTGTGTCCAGATGTCATTTTTCAAATTTAAGGATATATAGCACTTTTATTCAACTTATTATTAGGTATCTAGGGAATATTTTACAATATATATAAGATAAGGGTGGCTGTTAGTTTTTACAAAAAAACAAAAAAAACTCTGAAATGGTCAGAAGGCCAATATTTTAATAAGTAAAATCATAAAAATTGAAGGCCCTATAGTAACAATTTTACTAAAATTTATTGTCTAAAAGTCATTTTCTATGAATTATAACACAGGCTAATATTTGTTTTACTTAACCATATACATAATCGTAGTTTACTTATAACTGACACAAAATATGAACGTCCTTAAAAATGGTTACAATGGTTTTATATTTTGATTGTTTTTCCTTTCATTTATTTCAAACTTTAATAAACTATATGAGAATTTATGTAGGGTTAAAATTCTGTAGTATCATACATTTTACATATTTCTTCAGGTGGATGTGTTTTTATTATTCTTTTAGGTTCATCCTGCCTATCCTTTCTCTTTAGAATATATTATTTAAGGCTCTCATAATTATTATTTTAATTAGATAAATAAAACTCTCCGTTCTTAAATTCGTCTATTGATCCGTGTTTATTATTATTATTATTATTTAAAAATTCAGTCTCAATGAACATTTTTTTATTAGTAATTTACTTTTAAAAATTGATGTTTAGTAAAAAATAACGCAAATTATTCTCACACAATAATGGGTTCACCTTTATTTTACCCTTTTCTGATAGTTGAAAAGTTACCAAAAAGTTGATTCCATATTCATCCGCCTCTCAAATATGTTTTATCAATTTGATTAGTGAGTTTTGTTTACATTACTTTTCAATACAACCATGTATGTTTTCGATAATTTTAGTAACTTGACAACCTGTCCGAAAATACCAAAGTTATCTTGAATAGATTATACCAACGTGAATTAATTACATTTAACACTTCATCTGCGGTAATCGACATAATTTTCAAACATTCCAACACTACAAATGGTTTTTGATCCTATATATACATTTTAACATATTATATATATATAAATTTATGTACTTTTATTTATCTACTGCACCCTGTCAAGGTTTAGCAATAAAAGAGCATAAAATATTAGCATCGCGTCTTACTACCCGTTCGGGTTATAATCTTATGTACTAATTACATTAATGGTTTTATTGCTTATAAAGGTTATATTTATATAATGTATACCCACATTTGCGTGGAGGGATAGTGTAGAACCATCTTTTTTTTAACTCGGAACACCCGACCAAGTTTCGAACTTATATCTCCCCGTTATTGGCAATCCAGTCTATGTGATAGGAGCTCGTTATACCATGCGGCCATCATAACCACAATGGTGGTCAAATGGTCTAAGCCGTCATTCCGAATCCACATATAAAAATAGGTATGGTAGCTACGATAAAATTCAACCCGAAGCAAACCAGTTGCATCCTATGGTTTCTCTAGACTCGAAATAAAAGGACACACCTTATACCGAAGTTTCTGGCATGGAAATTGATGCTCTGGATGGAGTATATGACTTAGGGCCAGTTTTATAGTCAAATTTAGTACGCCTCGAGTGCGGCGCTACACTAAATACAAGACGACACCTACCTAAACTCAAATGGAATGGGCCGTTCTCGCATAGGAAAATGGCCCATTCCATTCTGGTTTAGATAGGTGTCGTTATGTACTTAGTGTAGCGCCGCACTTGAGGTGTACTAAATTTGACTATGAAACTGGCCTTTAAGATGTAGTGTCTTAGGAGCCGGTCTCTCCCTCTAATCACTTCCCACCACAAATCCCCCGCCGGGTAGCAGCTAGCTTAAGTAATACAGTTCGAACAAGCCATTGCACCATTATGCAATTTTCTGTATTTCTTCTTCATAAAACAATAATTTGAATGAGACAATTGAAAAAGTTTTACCAGATTTTACAAACCCCAACAAAATTGAAAATAAATAAATATTTATTTTAAAATCGATTAACCATAGAAATGAATCAATTATTTTTGTAATCTTAGCTGGTGTATTTAACGTGCAATTTTAAAGCCAAACAACAATAACAGAACATCACATATAATCAAATCAAACATAAAACTGACATAAAATCCCTGGCTGTTAATTCATGAGTATGAAAGGAAAACTCCGATTTTACCAATGCTACTTTTTTGATCATACCAGGAATTGAATCCGGGATTCTTAGTTCAGTGTACAGACATGTTACCCACTGAGTCAAGGTGTCAGACTTTTCTCATTTCGTTGTGGTCAAGTGAAGAATGACCCACTTCAGTGGCCTCATGGTCTAAGGCACTACTCTCACAGTAGACTAGACTGCCAAAGACGGGGAGATCAACGTTTGAATCTTGGTTTGGTGTATTGAGGTTTGATTTTCCTCTATATTATTTCTCCTTACCTCCTCAAAAATGCTGGTACACTTCATATCAATTTAATCTTCCTAATTCCTAAAATCACTAGCGTAATTAGTAGACCCTACATAAGCATATAACTAGAAGGGGGTAATCTGACGCAGTGCTAGAAAAAAATCAATAATAATAATAAGTAAAGAATGCAGAAGACAACATTTTGGTAGTGTTTTTGGTTCGAGCGTAATCTTGTATCTTATTTGCTGGCTAAACGGAGATGTACAGCAGTTCTTATCCCGTAGAGGTCGATCTTGTTTTGGTTATCCGTCGAGTGCCATGGTTGGTTCGATTTGTTTCAGGTGTTCGCGGACATGAGTGCCGACGCCATGCCAGAGTTCGATGTTGGTGGATCAGATGAAGCACCTCACAGAGTGGCACGCTCTCCCTGTGGAGGTGGTGGACGGGGAGGTGGTGGCGGTGGTGGTGGCGCTGGTGGTGGACCCGGTGGACCCCCACCCCCACCCCCACCTACCAATGGTGAGTTCTTTCAGAGGCTCACACAATTTGTAATAAGAGCAAGTGAATTAATTCATCTAGATTTGGATTAGATGGCAGTAAATTTTGATTTTAAGAGCCAATGATTTACTATCTCAACTTTTTAGATTAGTATTTATTAGTGTACGTGCAATGTGGTATTTTAAAATTATAATCAAATCTGAATTTTGAAGCCAAATGGAAGATATAATATATTTGCTTGTTCTTTTATACTGAGAAAAATATGGTATTGTGCTTATTAATATGTAATTACCCGATGTGGTGGCCACATGATTTAAGCCGCCACTCTCACAGTAAACTCAACTGCCGATGATGAGGAGATCTAGGTTCAAATCTCTGTTGGGTGTTCTGAGGTTGGTATTTACAAAATGTTTTTCCACTCACCCTACACGCCAATGCGGGAACACTTAACCTAAATATAGCCTTCCTAATCCCTAAAACCATTTAGCGTAATAATTACATAAGCTTATACCCCTAATGGGTAGTAAAATATGGTTCTAACAAATATATAATTCTATACACTATAATGATTATAACTTTTTCTTTGTAAAATTGATTTAAAAAAATTCTAAACTGCTAGATCCAGCTACTAAACTTTACATGAAATTCAATCATTTTGGGTTTTTCATATTAATTTTTAGAGCACAAAAGTGTAATGTTGTCATTGAATTCAGGATGTTTTTGGATAACCATTTTT
The DNA here is from genome assembly GCA_902141385.1 of Timema californicum. NCBI lineage: Eukaryota > Metazoa > Arthropoda > Insecta > Phasmatodea > Timematidae > Timema > Timema californicum. The sequence continues at coordinate 89,704 of CABFOW010000277.1, forward strand.
AATTGGTTGAAAGGGTTTTATATCAAATTTACTTTGATTTTTTCATGATCCCAAGCTATGTTTGTTGAACTATTTTAAACTAAACGATTGAAAAGGGTTCAAAAATGTAATTTGTTTCATATATTTGCTGTGTCACTACTTTTAACGGTATTACCGAACAAAATGTATAATATTAAAATTACCCTCACCTTTGAGCACTTGTGCAAAGGTGTCATTCTATTCTAGTCAGGTTTGCAGGTAATTTGGAATATTGCGGATTGAGTCAATGCAGGTGGACTCTTTTGTATAGAAAATTCGCCACTCTCCTCCACACAAACGCGAGTATATTTCTTCGCAATTCTATCTTTCTCATCCCTATCCCACTGATACTTTTTTAGCACCACGTCTTACTGCCCATTTGGATTATAGGGTTATGTACTAATTACACTAATGTGTTGATAATTATGAAGGTTTAATTTAGGGGAAGTGCATCTGCACTTGCATGGAGGGAGGGTGGAAAACTTTCGAGGAAAAATCACTTTCAGTGCACCCGACCTGAACGGAACCCTGATATCCCCATCTTCGGCAGTCTATTCTACTGTGAGATTAACGCCTTAGACCATGCAGCCACCATTATTGTAATTAAATGTGCATGGACCGGATGTTCAAAAAGAGAAGGAATAAAATTAATTTGTTAAAATGTTAGTACACAATTATTTCGTTGTTTTATCGTTGGTCTTAGTTTAAAAACCTGATCATAGACAGACATATAAAACAACGCGGTAATGTTAAAAACAAATTGAGTGGATGAATCACTCGACAAAGTCAGTATGATATTTAGTTAACTTTTAAACTTCTTTTTACCATCGTATTATTTTAAATTAGATTCAGATAGACTATACTTTAACCTAGTTTTTTTTTTCTTTAATTTTCAGCCACATCAGGCTAGCTTCTGTCTGAACAGTATCTGACGGACAAGATAATAAATGTAAGTGAAAAAGTATATTGGTTTTCATAATTTTGGTAAAACATTCTTAAAGTTATGGGAAACCTTATAAAAGTATGTTTGAATTTAATCAACCATTTTGTATTTATGAACGTATCTTCCATCTTATTTTTGTGTTTACTAATCTTAACTTTCATTTTTATTTCAGTGTCTCCAAACTTTCCTGGAAGTATAGAAGAAGTGATATTTTAATTCGAATACTAATGTAACTATGCTATAAATAAACAAACCATAGCAAAACTTTAAACTTGTCTTTATTATCATTTATAAAAAAAAAGTTTTTTTAGGATTAAGTGATTGCTCGATTATAACTGTTCATTGCTGTCAAACACACGTATCTGTTGTCACATGGCATGATGGAGGGGCGAATAAGGCTTCCAATAGACAAGATTGCCGGTGACAGTAAGGTCAAAGTTTGATTCTCAGCTGGATAATTACAAAAGGTTATTCTCTTAGGATATTTATCACTGTGGTTTTTCCCAACCAACTATCTACCCTAATGCCCATAAATTTCTTTAAAATTGCATTCCCCATTCATTGAATTTAATCGTTAAATATCCCTTGCGTTAAAAGGTTATTGTTAGTAAAAACAAAATTAATATCACATCAAGTTCAAATACAACAACTAAAATAACACCATTGTGAGTTTATTTATTAATTCATATAAGATCTCATTGATTGGTGAATAACAAGTATATACACCGTAATCTTATATCAATGGAATGTTCTATAGCTATTTAAAGTTAGAGGTAAAATAACTTGTGTAATTATTTTAATTGAGAAAGAGTCAATTCAGTTGATCTTTATTTTCTAAATAAACCAAATTAATTTCCAAAAAATAAAATTTATGTGAATAAAAGAGTTTGTTCCCCAACTGGTGCACAGCTAATTTGGCATTTTGTTCTGAAAATTGACACCTGCACATGGGAATAGAACCCGGGACCTTTGGCTTAGTGCGTCAATGTTCTAACACTAAGCTATCCAGGAATTGTTCCGTACTAAGCATCATTCTTCACTCATATTTAAGGCAGAGTCTATGATGGACGTGCGGAAATCGTCGGCTACAAATGTGTGATTTTATTAAGATCCCGAGCTATCAGATAACGCAGCCACCTTCAACTCGGTAAGGTGAGCTGGTGGTCTAGGAGTAAGGTGTCAGACTTCTGTGCTGGCGGCCGGGGTTCAATCCTCGGTCCCGGCATAGATTTATCTGATTTCCAAACCCTTCCTTTACCTCTGACAAGACATCTTGTGAATGTGGAGAATGCCAGGCCTCCACCGTGGTTCGGATTCCACGTTAAACTGTAGGTCCTCCATTTCATCTCACAATCACCCTACCATTACACATTAGCTTAAGTGCGTATAACCCGAACGGGTAGTAAGACGCGGTGCTAATAATAATAATAATTCAACTCGGTAGTTGGCTTATTGCTACCACTTGTACAATTATTATGATTGTTAAGGATTGCATATTTAAGAATCAACTAACCAAAGCTATTATTTATGCTTAAAGTGAGGACTACTCCATCTAGATATCATATTCTGATTCCCGGGTTCGATTCTCGTGTACAGGTGTCATTTATCAGTTTTCAGAATATGACATCTAGATGGAGTAATCCTCACTAAACTCATAAATAATATCTTTGGCTATTTGGTTACTAATTTGGTATTTGTTTATGTGTAATCTACGCTCAAAATACTAAAAAATACCAAGTATTTGAAATTAGACCTTTAGTATAATATTGACTGAAGTGTTTATCTATTTATTTAACGTGCTTTTTCTGAAATAACTTATTACATCAGCTCACGAGCTAAAAGAAGTAGGTAAAGTTCTTTTGTAAAGTAAGTCCTGAATCAAAATGAAATTTAAAATTACTCATTCAATCAGCCTATGAAGTCAATGCAGTGAAATTATTTTATTCATATATAAAAAAAATGTCAAACCACTTAGCTTTGCCTATTTAACTAATGGCCTTGGGCTCAGCTCCATGCATGGACTAAAAATTGATCATTTTGTTAAATTAGAATTCCTACTTTCACTGTTGAGGTAGGGCCAAGCAGGCTGGCGAATAATGGGCCTATATAAAAACTGGGTTCATAAATTGTACCTTATTATTATTATTATTTGGGGAAATTTATATATACGTTCTGTCCCAGCTGATTGTACCAGCACATGATTTCTAGATTTATTTAATTCTATAACATAGTCAGTAACCATATCCCAGCTCTTTTATTTCATCATTTTGAAAGGGGAAACTTCAATTATATCAACGATAAACGTTTATGATAAAATGTAAACACCAAATACAGGACAGTTAGTAAGCAGAGGTTCTATGAATTGAGCTAAGATATCTTTCGTATGACTTAAAATAAGTCTTTATTTTAAGCACCAGCTTTCACTACCCATCTGGACTTTCAAATATGTACTGCATTTTACCATCACTTAAATACCCATTCAGGTTATACACTTTTGTAATAATTAAGTTAATGGTCGTAGGGATTAGGAAGGTTATATTTAAAGGAAGTGTAGCCAAATTTACGTGGAGGAGGACTGTAAAACCACTTTGTTAAAACAACACTCCGCACACCCAAACGTGACTCGAACCTCGAGTTCCCCATAATTGACAGTCTAGTCTACTGCAAGAGTGGTGCCTTATGCCATGTGGCCACCGAAGCGGGTAAATGTTTACTAATTACGATAATGTGTTAGGGATGAGGAAGGCTACATTTAGACACAGTAAAAGCACTTCAGGGTGTAGGGAGAGCGGAAAAACATCTAAGAAAATAAGCACTCTCAATAAACTGACTGGGATTCGAACCCCGATATCCCCGTCATTGGCAGTCCAGTCTAATACGGGGACGACACCTTAGACCTGGAGTTGGCAACCTTTTTGTGCCAGGATCGACTAAAAGATTTATCAAAACCTCCGCGATCACCCATCATTTTTTAATTCTATTTTTACATTTTTTTTATATATCTTATATATTATAATCCCTAATTTCAATATTTCCACAAATTCTTATATTCAAAACTTTCTAGAAGAAAATGTATAGAATAAATAAAATATATATTTTCATATTCATTTGTTTGATTTTCTTATAACATTACCAATTATGACCGATCAAGGTTAATTTGGTCAATCTCATATGTAGTTTGAAAGTTATTGATATATTTGTGAGCTTAGAAGAATTAAAGATAAACTTTTAACGATGAGTTAAATCTCCTTCAAGCGATCGGCTGAAAATATCCGTGAGATCAACCTGTTGATCGCTATCGACCAGTTGCCGACCACTGCCTTAAACCATTTGACCACCAAAGTGAGCTATGAAAAAGTTAAATGCACCCATTGAAAACATAAACAACATGTAACATCTACTTTTTCTTTCAAGCTGTCTTCCGTAGCGTGTAACACATACTTAGGGACTTAGGAAGACACGCTGTGACCAGCAATCGAGTTAAGTCGTCCCCCTGCGAGGCAGGCAAGAGGCAACTTCAATTTAGAGACACCCAGAGTTCGTTTCTTAAAAAAATAAAAAAAACTATGTTTCCCACCCTTTGCTACTGAATGGACGGTAAAATAGGGCGGCAAATTCAAACACGCCCTTATTGGAAATTGTTGGAGGTAATACGGTTATACTACAACTTACTAGCGTGACCTAGAGGAGCAAATGGAAACAAAGGACTAACGAATAGCGTGGAGATTTTTATATAAATAAATAGATTTAAAAAAACGCGTCTCTTTAGGAAACTTTTCTTTAGATAATACTAACCAAGGGATTTTTTTAAATATGTATATTATAATATAGTCCAATATTTATAGGAAGAGATTTATCTGACAGTTATAAAATTTTACAAATATATTTTCACATAATCATACGTCAGGTAATGTTATCTGCAGCTATGATTTTTTATATATATAAATAACACTATATTAATGTGTTATTACTATTACCACAAAAAATATATATTTGTATTTTCTAAAAGGACCTTCTTGTTAAAATGGGACTATACAAAATAAGCCATTTATAAACGCTTATAAAATGGGTAAAGATGAAAATGGTATATTATTTAGGTTAATTGGCACTAACATGGAGAAAGGGTATAAAAACAACTGTGCGAAATATATAAAAAGTAAAACCATCCCGGGATTTCACCCTAAATCTCTCCATCAACGGCGACAATGTACAATAAGAATAAAAATGTGTTTAAAACTGTGACTTACTACACGTTCGGTTAATACGCTTAAGTGCTAATTACACTAATGATTTGAGGAGTTATGAAGGTTATATTTAGAGGAGTTGTACCCATATTTGCATGGTGAGAGCGTGGAAAATATTTATTTTTTGAAAAATTACCCTTTGTACACTCGACCGAGATTCGATCCACGATCGCCCCATAATTGGCTGTCTAGTCTACTGCGAGAGTAATGCCTTAGACCATGCATCCACTGGAGTGGGTTATTAGTCTAGTGCCTTTGACATTGTTCTCATTGATTAAATATCAGATTCCGTTTTTGATCCAACATCTTAGCTCAGTCGGTAGTGCGCCTGTCTTCTTGATTAAGGGTACTGGGTTTGATTCTCGGCATGTCTGAAAAATGTATGAATTTTGAAATAGAGGCTTCTTCCTTTCACAATGATAAACAAATAACCGGGATACTGGACGCTGTGTCGGTTCTAGTGAGAATATATTTTAGATAAGTCATGTGGTGACATAAGCGCACTTATCTGATCAAAATAATTACTAAGTTAGATCTACTTTCAGGTATTCATAGATCGGGTGATGTAGACTGGCCGCATAGTGAAAGCAGCTCGGGTCAGCACATAAATGAGCAATCTAGTCGAGACATTTGTGAACTCTAGGATAGAATGAGGTACCGCATTTTGGACATTAGCGCAGGCGCAGAACACTCGACTCTTTTGTGCGAGACTCATGGTTTTCTCTGCAGAGTCGGTGTGAAAACCAATAAAGCATAGAGCTGTTAATAGATGTTGTTAGAGAGTACCTACTGCAATATGACACCATTCTACGAAGATTATGTAAGAACGAAGTTTAAAAAACATGAGATATGGAGCATTACATTAACTTTATTTGATATTACGTTCAATTAATATTTTGTGAATTTAATCAAACTTACTTTGAGCTAAACGAAGATATTTCTTTCAGGTTCAGAAAACACATTACTTAAAACGAGCTCTCCATGACAATTCTCTAAAAAAAACTTCTCACTCAAGTTTTTCTATTCTTCTAGGCACTAATTAAAACCATAATGTTCAACCAACCGTCATCTGATTCGGTCTCTAAGTCCATTGTGTGTGGGATTATACCCGCCATACTTCTTTCAAGGGTATGCCTGGACTGACGTCAATATTCGGTCACTACACCACTCTAGAAAATATGAAACTATCACTTTTTATAGTTATTATCATTACCTATAAAACAACATTATATCGAAATGTTATCAATTTTGACAAGTAAATAGAGTGATACCCGCTTCAGTGGCAGAGTGGTATAACACGCTACTCTCGCAGTAGACCAGACTGCCGATTACGGGGAGATTGAGAGTCGAATCTCAGTCGGGTGCTTTTTCCAAAATTGTTTTAAACTATCCCTCCAAGCAAGTCAAGTACGGGTACACTTCCTCTAAACATAACCCTATTAATCTGTAAAATTATTAGTGCAATTAGTACATAAACGATACACGAACGGTTAGAAAGACGTGTTGCTGGAAAATAAATAAAAGTTTATTTTTCTAAAGTTTCTTTGTCGTTTAAAATTCTACTATAGTTAAAGCTTTATTAGCCAGCTGGATTATTGTTTGTCTTGTATCTTATTATCACCTTTGTATAAGCAGTAAGGTTTATATATTCATGAAGATATATTATGACCAAGCGACCACGAAGAAGGGGGTCTAGAAGGAGAGTTCTGAATTAGTACACAATGGAAACAAATGAGCTGATCCCCTCGTAATTCTTGTCTCCTATGTCGGTGCTTGCACCCAGCACTTTCCGTTTAGGTGATACCTCCGTCCCCAAGTGAAGTATGACTCCTATTATTCTGCTAGGAGATAAACTACGCTAACCCCTATTAGTCACTATGGTGCTGGGATTGTGGCTTTTGTTTCTTTATAATATCTGAGGGAAATACCTCCTAGAAAGTGATAATTTATTTTAACTATACAATATATTTTTAATTTATCCATACTATAAAAAAGACTTTTTGTATTGCGTCTAATTCTCCGTTCGGGCTAATTGTATACATTATTTAGGCCATTGAAATATAAATGAGAAAAGTACACTTTTGAAAGAAATTTACCTGCATTTGCATTGAAGGAAAGTGGTGAAATATTTGGGATTAGCAAACTTAACACACTTCATTACCGACAATCTAGAATTATTAGTAGTAGCACCGCGTCTTACTACCCGTTCGGGTTATACGCACTTACGCTAATGTGTAATGCTAGGGTGATTGTGAGATAAAATGGAGGACCTACAGTTTAACGTGTAATACGAACCTCGGTGGAGGCCTGGCATTCCCCACATTAACAAGTTGTGATTAATACACGTCTTGTCAGAGGTGAAGGAAGGGTTTGGCAATCAGATAAATCCGTGCCATGAGCGACAATCTAGAAAAACACTACAGTGACGTCTTAGCCCAGGGATCGCCAACCCCCACACCCGTGGGTAAACTTATTCCCATCGGTCCTTTTGCATGCTCCCACCAAAATATTTATATTGAAATCTAGTTCCCTTTGATAATAAAAAATAGCCAAAATATATTTACATATAAGGCTTAGACCATTCGACTCCTGACGCGGATACAATGACTTAATATCAAAATTATCCACATCAGTGAGGCACGCGGACTAAGCACCAAATTCGTTAAGTTTAGTTTTTCTGGTGATAGGGGAATATAACAGGGTTTGAATCCCGTATTGCGTTTACAATTTCCGTTCAGGCAAATGCAGGTTTACATATTCTAAAATTTTGTCTTCTTCACACCTATCCCGTTTGTACAATTTAGAGAAGAGTGATAAGGAAGATTGGCTGAAAAAAGAATATCCAAGAGATTTAATTTTAATTCATACGTTTTAGCATAAGGCTCATCTAACGATTTTACTCCATAGGATATTAATTATGATGGTAGTTTTGAGAAATTGTACCTTCATTAACGGAGAGAGGGGTTTGGAAAACCACAGTGATAAATCACATTTGGAATACGATCCCTAGCACACAAAACCTATTCTAGAACTTTGACCGTCTGAACACTGTATTTGAGGAATAAACGCTCTTAACCACGTGACCACCGATGTGAGCTTCCAAGAGGGTTGATATAATAATAGATATAATCTGAAGAAAATTTAAAGTGTATTAATGAATATAGGTCAAATTTGTTCGGCAGCTTACATACTCTTGTAGATTAAGTGCAGTTATTATTTATTGGTTAGCGTGTCCCACTACTCGTTTTGGCTATACGCATAGTCATTAATTTAATAGCGTTTAGGAAGGATGGGTATAAAGGAAGTGTACATAATTTTGTGTGGAATGAGAGTGGAAAACTATGTGGGACAAAACACTCCAAGTATACACAACTAGGATTCGAACCCTGATTTCCCAATAATCAACAGTCCAGTCTAATACGAGAGCGATACCTTTGATAATTTTACCACCGAAGCAGGTAATTATTTTGATACGATATGTGCTTATATTATTTCAACTTGATCACAAAAGATCACGATACTTACTCGCAACTATACAATAACATCATATTAGAAATAGATCAAACTTTTTTTTTACAGGAATTTAATACCATTATATAAATAGAAATGGACGCACGCAAGTACAGACGCTAAACACAATATTTCTCAAAGATTTTTTTTTACCTAATAGGCATTGATGCTGACAGAAATATAAAGGGTGTAATTTGTCTCTTTTCGGGTGAAAATGTTCGGTTAAATTGTCCAGAAGACATTGGGAATGAACATGAAGAAACATCGCATTGTACCGATGGTTTGCCAGGAGAAAACACCTCCCCTAAAATTTGATGTGTTTAATAGAAAAGCAGGGTATGTGACATTATTTTTGAAAACCCAAACAAACAGGACTTTATAGACATGGGGAAAAAAGTGTTACGAAGTTTAATATATTTTACTGGTGACGGGGAATTATGGTTCTAGTCTAGGTCAGTTGTAATGTAGTGATATTTTCATAAATATGTTCTCACTCTTCCCTCAAGAAAATGCGGGTATATGATATATTCCTTGAGTTTATTAATAATAGTCATATGGATAACCTTTAAGTATTACAAACTTTTTTCAGTAAAAATTAATAACACTCTATTAAGACTGTTAGTTTTTAGGTATTGATAATATATATCAAAAATGGCCAATGTATATCACATGAATTGTCTGCATACGTGAAAGTAGATCTAACTAAAAGTAGATCTATTTTTTTCTAGCTGTCGTGGATTTCCTTTCGTAAGAAAATTGTGGTTTAATTACCTCATTCATACCTTATTAATTTAAATATTCTGATACCACAGACGGATATAAAGACACAAGGTTGGCCATTATTTAAAAACATAAATTACATTTACTTAAAAAGTGTTAATAGACTACCATAATTAAGCTGTTTGGGTCAAGAAACTTTACAGCAGCTATTAGAAAATAATCATACTTTAAGGTATTTTGTAGAATATTAATAAGAAAATTTAGACAAAATTTAAAATACTATTTTGGATTATTTTTATTATTATTATTATTATTATTATTATTATTATTATTATTAAGGACACATACACCGTGACTAAAATGTTAAACTGGTTGCCTACAAGCCTAAGCATCAAGTTTCGATTCCCATGGACGCTGACAATTTTTAGATTTGTAAACGGGTCCATTCTGGTACCCAATTAAAATATATTTAGATCTTAGGACTGGGGGTGAATTATTAGTTTTACGTTCCTATGGAAGGTCGTTTGCTAATATTTTTTTACATAGCTTATTAGCATCCATTTGAGTTACGCAGATGCATTAATTAAGTTTGCTAATGTAATATGCAAGTGAAAGGTATAATTTTAGAAGCGATGTATCCATATTTTCGTAGGGGGAAAAGTGGATATTAATTTATGAAAAAACACCCCCAATAAGCCAGAGTGGGATTTGAGCCCTGATCTCCACGTAACTGACATCCCAGTCTAATACCAGAGTTTCGCTTTAGACCATGAAATATAGATGAGGGTTTATAATGTGTCAATAAAGTTAACTTTAAATACTTAAACTAAGATAAAAGACAGAAAATTATTGAGATATATTTCAAAAGGAACTTAAAACATTGTTCCAGCCTTCCCTTAATTTTGTCTGCCTTTTTCTATGGGGTAAGCTTTTATCTCAAAGACTTTTACCCTCCATTACGCTTACATTTCCGAGTTTATCATCATCCTTATGTAGTTTTTTCTCTTGTCTCTTTACGTCATCTCTCGTTTAATTCCCCTCCTCTTCCTTTTTTCCTTGACACTTCTCTTCTTGGAGCCATCAACGCCTCCTGGTAATTCGCTTGCGAGCTTTCATTGTCCGGAAGAAGAATCAACTTTGTCTCAAGGTCAACTATATAATAATACCCTTATATAACGATTATAAAGGCCCACATCGGTGGTCCATTGACTAAATTCAGGAAATGAGATTACTTTATTGTACAGCCCCAAAGCTACGTATCTGCGGTGTTTGCCTGGGAGTTCTCTAAGCTACCTTAGCTCATTTTTGCCGTTTTGCAAAGATTAAATGAGACCATTTGCTCAAATATCCATTCGAAACCAGACACAAATTTAGATTTTCTAAAAATCAACCTGATTACAACATACCTATATGGATTGTATTTGATTAACTTTCATATTGATGTCGAAAACTTCAAACAAAATTTAGGCTGAATAAGTGTCCAATGACCTGTATGCATGTCTATAAATAATCTACAGGTCAAAAAGCGCAACAAATTGTCCCTTACATTTTTGTATTTTCTTCGTTTATTAGGTCCTCTCAGAATAGATCTATATTGAAATCAATTAATCTCATCCAAGTCACTTAGTTACTAAAAATATATATTTTTGTGACTAGTGGGTAATTTTAATTTTTTTAAATATGTGATTTTTAAATTATATAAAGCAAATCAATTCAAGGATTTTTTAATCTTAATTTGTTGTTGTTCAGGATAAAAAAAAAAAAAATTAGTTTCTGATCAAGTTAAAGATTAGTTTCATTTAATTTGTAGCTTATACTTTATGGATCAAAGTTTTATCTCTCAAAATTAATATCATTTTTTGGCAATCATATTTTTTTAAATCTACATAAAATGTTTGGCAACAAAATAGTTTTTATTATGTAAATATAGAAATTATAAATAAATGAGTTTGGAGGGTTTAAAAATATATCAATCAAAAGAGGTGTGCATTTTTTTGTTTTACCAATAATTTATTTGTGCATGAGTTGGTAACTGCAGTGGTGAGCATATGTGCTAAGAATTCTATCTTATCTAGTCTAATTTGATGGTTTTAGAGAGGCAAAGGTTTGGATTTTACCTGAGTTTACTGAAGTGGATTTTCCTAAATGATTTTCCTATCCTCCCTTCACCCAGATGAAGAATAATTAGTTTAAATTATATCTTTTACATTAGTGAAAATATGTCATTAGCTTAAATAAATACAAGAAGCATAAGAGATAAAAATGTATTTGTAAGATATACTTGAATTTGTATTCTCACAATGCTAGTTCCATTTATGGCCAATTGTTGTTGCCCTATGCTAGTTTAGTTTTTATAGTTATTTGAGGGTCTGAGATATGGTAGAGAAAGCCTAGAGATTAAGATGACGTGAGCCACCCTAAAAAGACTTATTTCAAATACGGGGACAATATTACCGATACTTTGCCATCACGTGGAAAGGGAAATGTACCTAGGACAAGAATTTGGAGTTCACTGCAAGCCCAATTGACTTAGATTAGAGAGATCTCGTTTTAAAATGACCATTTGGCATTTCTTCTGTTTACAAATTTATCTAGATAACTGTCAATTGCGTCGATAAATTATAACTAAATCTAGCAGGGACACTCTTGGGACCTGGGTCGAGAAATGTGTTTTTTTTTTATCTGTCTATTCATTTTAATATGCCAGTTGATCAAATGGTTTCTAGCTTAGAGGCTCATCTCAAGTGATTTGAATTTAAAATTATAAGTATTTTATTCAGAGCACAGTAAAATACATATCATCATATGTTGTGTATGAGTGTTGTCTTAACCTCGTGAACGATGGTTATAAATACTGTCGAAGATTGTATTCATTTGTTTTCTGTTTAACTTGATAACCAAGGTAAAATATAGCCTTCAATATAAGGAGATATTTTGGTAGATATTTCCACTTGAAATTAAAAAAGGAATCTTTGTGATATAGTTTTTAACATATTAAGCTTGGAATTTTTGAATTGAAGGGGAGAGATATACTAGTCACAGGACTACTAGTAGGTTTTGTTAAGATCATGAAATACTTTTGACTAATATAATTTTGAGTAGGTATAATCTGAGACTCTGAAATTATTGTACATGTGATATAAATTATTATTAAATCCATTTTAGTAGTCTTGAACATGGTAATTTTCAAGGTATCTCCTGGGAGATATCAGCATTCTGTAAGTAGTAATGTTCCCTTATCACTTGACTAATATCACTCTCTCATGGTCTTTCATAAATTAAATTATTTTATAATCTACTGAAATGTTATTACAATGTGTGTGAACTTTAACGAACATCTCACTCTCTAAATGATAACAGTTAAAAAAGATTTTAATTAACTGTCTTGGCGTCAGGAGTAAGATGTACTCTTTTGTCATGTTTTATTTAAATATATCTTGGAAACAAGTTGCAACCTTATTTAATATCACCCTTATATCCTCCCAAATCCCTCCGAGAACCCTATAAAACCTTTCTCCTACCCCCTGAAGCTTGTACTTCAAACTTAACGTGGGAACGACTATCACACATTGTATTAATTAAAAAGAAGAAACTATGTAGAGTGTGGAGGTTTCAATTAAAATAGAACGTTCCTTCAGGGATCTTAACAAGCAAACATTTTACATTAAGTTTACTCTCTTGCAATTATATATATATATATATATATATAGAGAGAGAGAGAGAGAGAGAGAGAGAAAGAAAGAGAGAGATATATATATACTGCTCACACAATGCGTCACGAGGATTCAGAGTGAAAAACACAGCAGTGGAAGAACAACAAATAATAGGCCCATGTGGCAGTATTTATTATCGACACACTAATTGCAAACAAAATAATTACTATTTCGTTTTCAATTAGCCAATTATTGGATATTTTGCTTTTGACTAAGGCATAACGGGATGGTAGATATTTAAAAATAATGTGTTCAACAGGTGGTTAATAGCGCTATCTACCGTTTATATAACGGCAAGGTAAGGTGAGATTATTTGATCAGTGAATTTTTAATAAATAGCATCGAAACGAAATGAATATTAATAATTTATTTGGAGTGTTTGCGATAATATAGTGCTAAAACGTTAGAGCTTTAACCGTTATAGTTAACTAGCTGCAAGGGCCAGATGTTGCACGGGTAGAGAACGAATCCCTACTATATTAAACATCATTTACTGATGGTGAACCGTATTGGATACCATCACAAATCATTGAGGAATAAATTAAATCATTCAGGCTTGTAATGTAACAAGAGGTAAAAAAAAAATGGTTTCTAATTGTGAGCCCTCAGTTTTCCATTAACAGCTGTCCATAAATTACGTAACTATACGTTTTTAACCCCCTTCCCTACCCTCACCCCCGTGTAACATCTTTTTCAAAATTTTGTGAGCCCCATTCTAATATTACGTCACAATATCATAAAAATGTAGAGTCTATAAAATAATTTTATTATTATTATTATTATTATTTAGCACCGCGTCTTACTAGCCGTTCGGGTTATACGCTTTAAGTACTAATTACGCAAATGGATTAGGAATTGGGAAGGTTGAATTTAAGAGGAAGTGAACTCACATGTGCGTGGAATTTAAGTGGAAAACCATTAAGGAAAAACCACCCCCAGTTCACCCGATCAAGATTCAAACCTCGATCTTCCCATCCTCAGCAGTCGAGCTCAACACGACTAGCGCGTTAGCCAACTAAGCTACCGAGGTGGGTACCATTTGTTGAAATGTGTGCACACGTGTTCGCCAAGCTCAATGATCTAAGGCAATTAATTTATCGTTATTTGAAATTTAAGTTTTAAATTAAATCTATCAGCCCCAGGAGTCAAACAGTTTAATATCCAAGTTAAGAATATGTATAATGTTAAAAATTAAGGTTACACTAAGAAAGGAGGTTGATGCCAATTTTATGTTTTCTAAGATTCTTGGTTGTTAAGCTTCCTGAAATGGTGTCAAGATGTCTAGATAGTACACCAGGGACACAGTAAATTTAAAAGATTATTAGGTACACACCTAATATAATTCCCCAGCCACTTATGTAGATTTTAAAATTGTTCTTAGTTAATTGCGTTTAAATATACAATTCCCAGAAGTCACCCATTTCTCAATTCTTCGTGCGCTAAATATTACGCAACGTTCATGACAGACCAAAAAACTCTTCATTTTATTATTATAGATTATTTCTCTTCAAGTAGGGGGAAGACCTAATACTTCACTGAACTCTTACGCAAAAGATAAATAAAAAATGGAATAGCACAATAGTACAAACTTACTTATATAACTTGAAACAAAATTTTCAAAAATAGATTTCAAATAAACTATCCTTATTTCGTTTTACTAAGTAAACATAAATGTTATCTTATTAGTAATAATTAACACTCCTAAAATTTGGATGTTAAACAAAATATTCAAATATATAAAACAAAATTACCAAAAATCTGTTATTTATAATTTACCTTCAAATTACTTTTCTTTGTAAAAAAATGAAAATATATTCTTATTTTTTACTAAAAACCATTTCCAGATAAACATTTAAAAAATATATCCTTAAGACCCTTTTCTAAAAATGTCCAACTTTCACTGGGAAGCAATCAACCTCAACGATTCATTCTATTGAGGGTACCAACCTGGAATGTATCCCATGTCTTCTGATAACCACCCACCAACCTACCTGTCAGCAGGTCGGTGTTGTTCTCCAAAGATAATGTAATATGTGGGTCAGAAAGCTCAGTAGCGTACTGCCCCGAATGCAACTCGAAACAAAAGGATGCTTTGACTCTGTGTACCTCGGCCCATACATAGTTTCACTCTATTGAAGCTCGACCCTTTGAGGCAGGGCCTTATGTAACATCGAACGAAGTGGAGGAATGTTCGGAATCTCTCGCCAATGGGAGGTAAATACCGGCTTTATAGATTATTGTAAACCTACACCCAATATCACCTCTAAGGGAAGTGCAGGTTTTATGAAGACAATATTTATCTTCGCTCTCTCTTTCTCTCGGCTAGCTGTTGTCAAATCTCTTCCCTTTCAGTTATATCGGAAGGTGGTTCTGGGGTAAACATAATCTACTGGCAACATCGATGATCCAGCTTGGCAAAACTTGTCTTATAGTTAAGGTTAGATTGACCTCACTAAACAATATAATGACAACGCTGTTTCTCAAGAGTAACAATGCAGTTCCCTCAGATATGATAGCCAGTGTAGATACGTGTACATATAGTTTGTTTAAGGTAAGGAACAGCTATTTAATGTTTCTTATTACTATCATGTTGATTTAGAGCATCCATCAAATTTAACACTAAAATATTTGTTACAAAGAATGCAATAGGTATGGTTCGAGTCCTTATGTTCAGCTATCCATTCTCTCTAGGCACCCTTCTCAAGCCATTTCTTATTTTAAAAAAAAAGTTCCTCACGCTATTTTTCTTGCTCGGAGGTGTTTCGGATTCATCAACTACAAATTAATCTTCATCGGGTTCATCTGCTTTCATTTTGAAAACAAATTAATGCAAAGATAACTAAAATACAGAAAATATAAACAAGGTTAGAATAATGTTTCTTCTTTAAACATACACTAGAATTAAGACCCTTTTCTAAAAATGTCCAACTTTCACTGGGAAGCAATCAACCTCAACGATTCATTCTATTGAGGGTACCAACCTGGAATGTATCCCATGTCTTCTGATAACCACCCACCAACCTACCTGTCAGCAGGTCGGTGTTGTTCTCCAAAGATAATGTAATATGTGGGTCAGAAAGCTCAGTAGCGTACTGCCCCGAATGCAACTCGAAACAAAAGGATGCTTTGACTCTGTGTACCTCGGCCCATACATAGTTTCACTCTATTGAAGCTCGACCCTTTGAGGCAGGGCCTTATGTAACATCGAACGAAGTGGAGGAATGTTCGGAATCTCTCGCCAATGGGAGGTAAATACCGGCTTTATAGATTATTGTAAACCTACACCCAATATCACCTCTAAGGGAAGTGCAGGTTTTATGAAGACAATATTTATCTTCGCTCTCTCTTTCTCTCGGCTAGCTGTTGTCAAATCTCTTCCCTTTCAGTTATATCGGAAGGTGGTTCTGGGGTAAACATAATCTACTGGCAACATCGATGATCCAGCTTGGCAAAACTTGTCTTATAGTTAAGGTTAGATTGACCTCACTAAACAATATAATGACAACGCTGTTTCTCAAGAGTAACAATGCAGTTCCCTCAGATATGATAGCCAGTGTAGATACGTGTACATATAGTTTGTTTAAGGTAAGGAACAGCTATTTAATGTTTCTTATTACTATCATGTTGATTTAGAGCATCCATCAAATTTAACACTAAAATATTTGTTACAAAGAATGCAATAGGTATGGTTCGAGTCCTTATGTTCAGCTATCCATTCTCTCTAGGCACCCTTCTCAAGCCATTTCTTATTTTAAAAAAAAAGTTCCTCACGCTATTTTTCTTGCTCGGAGGTGTTTCGGATTCATCAACTACAAATTAATCTTCATCGGGTTCATCTGCTTTCATTTTGAAAACAAATTAATGCAAAGATAACTAAAATACAGAAAATATAAACAAGGTTAGAATAATGTTTCTTCTTTAAACATACACTAGATTCACAACTGTTTAAACATCACCATGCCATGTTTGCAAAGGAAATTTCCCACAGCAAGCAAAACACTTCCCTTCTCCATAATAAATTTCCCTCCATCGTTAATTTACCGTGTTTTTGCTGAAATTTAAGTTTTACAGACCTGTTACGGGTCCCAGTCTGCCAATCACACCAAAATGCATATGTTACTGTAAAAGTCTGAAGCCCAATACATTTTAAAATGTACAAGTATATTCTTGCATTTACCGTATCTGTTTGTAAAAGTCTGAAATATCTTAGAAAAGGACCTTTAGGTCATGTTGAATTAAGCTTGGTTAGCTTAATATAGGCTCGGTTAGGCTAGGCTAGGCTAGTCTGCCAATCACACCGAAATGCATATGCTACTGTAAAAGTCTGAAGCCCAATACATTTTAGAATTTACTAGTATATTCTTGCATTTACCAGTATTTGTTTGTAAAAGTCCGAAATATCTTAGAAAATGACCCCAGGTCAGGTTTGATTAGGCTTGGTTAGCTTAATATAGGCTCGGTTAGGCTAGGCTAGGTTGGGTTAGCTTAGCCTAGGTTAGGTTATCGGTCTACTTTTGAGTGTAGGTCAAAGCTAGAACTGAGGATACACTCTCCCACTTCACTCTAGAGATGGTTGAAACTCAAAAAATTTGCTAAATATTTTGGACTTTTACCAACATATATCTGTAAAAATGCTTGGATATACTGGTAAATTCTAAAATTTACTCGTCTTCGAACTTTTACAGTAACACATACACCAACTGACCCGATAAGCGACACCTTCACTCCATTAATCTCAGGGACTGGCTGTATATTGAAATGTTATTACTAGTATCGTTCATACCTTTGCCACTTCCATATTGTGTCAGAGCTTTAAGTGAGAATGAGATATATCAATGATAACAACCTTCCCTAGCCTATACCAGAGGATATAGTGCATTGTAAACACTCTATATGACCATAGATGGATCTGGCTGGTAGGTAATATGGTGACCAAATAAATAATTAATAACTTACAAAAGAAAAGGGTCCTTGCCAAATGATTGCCTGCTCAAGATTGTAAAAACATCTAAATTTGTTTGGTAATGATGAATATAAAATATGTTCTTTATTCAAACTAGCTCAGTACACTCAAATGTGACTTTATACACATTTTATAATATTTACACTGTAAAAACACGATTATAAAATAGTTTTAACTAAGTTTGAGAGCACTAAGGCACCAGTCTTATCAACCAGCTTACGACATCCGAGGATTTTGTGTTTGTATCCTCTTGGATGAATATTTGAATAATTTGTTTGTATATTAATATCAGTAAAAGATATAAGGTCATTTAAAAGTGACAGAAATTCATTTTATATAGGTGTACAACTGAAAAAAAAGGCATTGTAAGAAGTCCAAGTGATTGAATACACTTTTAGAAATCAACTAGACTATAGCTTAAGAGTGAAAAGAAAAGCTCAATTCAAACAAAACATGTAATATCAAGTTCACATTTACATTATTTTATACTACTTATTTCAATGATTCATTAAAGAGGTTCCTAGCTTTTAAATGAAAATAACAATCTAGTATTTATTTTTCCGTACTACGCTTAGGATTTATAATAGTGCTTGTCCAAAACAATCACAAACAGCTGTTTTTACACATCACATATTCATAACGATCTGCAACGAACATAGTGATAGATCATATGGCTGCAAACTACTCGAATAAAAAGCTTCAAAATCCGTAATGTCATAGGAGCGAGCTATACGCCTACATTAATTCCTTAACAGAATAGATTAAATGAAGGCATAATTTTAGAGAAGTACCCATACTTGTGCAGGGGAAAGAGGTAAACTATCTATTCAATCCTGCTTAAACTCCCACAGCGACTTTATCACCAAGTAATCCAAAGCACTTCTCCCACTAGTAGTTCCTAGATTTAATTCCCTCCTCTTCAAACCCTCAAACCCTTAAGACCACACTAGGAACAATCGGATGGGATTCAAACTCCAACCACGTGTTACAGTCAATCCAGTCTAACTCCGATGCAAGCTGGGATCATTTCTCCCGTTAATGGTTTTATATCCTCTCTCCAGTCAAATACTGCGTCATATTATCATATGTAACCTTAGTTGAATTAGCGCGAGTTGTGGAGATCCTGAACAGTTAGCTGAGAAAACTCTCCCTTTAACTTTTCGCGTTTTCTATTTAACTGCTACAAAAGGTTCCAAATCACTAGTTTTGAGTTATCCACGGAAATGTATATTTAAAACTATTCCACGATTACTCAATAAATTTGGATCCTGCAATTTGATCGTAGTGCGATAAAGAAAACAATTGATTTTTACTTTCTTATTTAAAGAGAAAGTAGTGAAATCTAGAAAATGTTCGACTCCGAGTTTGATGAACATTTACGTTTATGTGCTCCCGAACCCAAAAAAGGGGACAAGTCTGTCTGCCCCCTAAGTGTTCCTTTGGGCCTGGATCTGAAAATATTTTATGGATTTTGTTGAAACTTGATGTTTTGATGGTATGGGTATAGGCTATTTTGACCCTACTACTCATATTAAGGGTAGTTTTCTGATAAATTATTCCTGGAACTTCATTTTTTTAAAGGTTCTAATCATTTTGTTTGAAATTGATGTTTAGAGGTTGTTTAACATAACAAGTAATATATATTTGATTTTAGGTAAACATTCATTTAAGGGTGGCTTATTATAACCTAATTTTTTTTAGTTATTTTATTTTTGAAAATGGCTTTAATGAATTTGTTTAAAAATATATATATATATATATAGGCGTTTATACATTATAAGTAAAACTGCATACGATTTTTCGGGATACAACTTGTTTAGTGATTAGGGATAAGATGAGAATGAAGGAGTTAGATTTCGAGCTGGTTGTATATAGAATGGTTTAAACCTAAATGTTTTCCTCTCTCCCCATACATGCAATTGTGGATACATTTTATCTCAAATTTCCTTCCTCATCCTCATACCTTTGGCTTAATTTGGATAAATATGGCTCGCGTGAGTAGTAATAAGTGGTAAGGGAAAAAACAACTGAACCCATGAATAGTTTGAAGTGTTTTAAATGGACACACCGACAAACACTTAAGTCTTCCTTTCCCTGGGTTTCTGATGACGGGAAGGCCAAGGTTTGAATTGTTATCTTATGTATTAAGGTGATTTTTCCTGAGTATATTTTCATCAATCCTTTACCCAGATTTGTGTATAATAACTTTAAATTTCTCCTTACTCATCCCTACCTAAGTATTGTAAATAGTCCGATAGTTCGAGGTGGTGGTAAGAAGCAGGTATTGATTTAAATGAATTAAGGGAAAAACAAACAAAACACCAGACCAATAAAACACCAGGTGTTGACCCAAAACTGTATAAGGATTATACATTATGAAATTTCAGATGTTTCCCAACATGTGAGCACTAAACTATAAATTCACAATGTCTGTAAGGGTTGCGACCCCTTTTAAACTCATAATTCACTTCTAATGGACCACTTTTAGGGTCGCGCTGAGCAATCACGTCTACTAAAAAAAAACATGTTACAGATGTTGCCGACATGGATTAGTTCTAAAATACAGTTTTATTGAATCTGACTAAAAGACCAGGCCCATTCCTGGTTCATGTGTTGAAAGAAGGTTAATCATACTTTCAAGAAACTTAGTTTGATCCGTTCCTAAGTGCCAATTAAATTAATATAGTAGATTTAAGTGTGCTTAAGTTTATCAAAATTTAACGAAATTCAAATCCAACAACTTAACACAGCATGTATATAAACTGAGCTAAGGGTCTCGGGTTTGATTCCTGACTAAATAGCAGAAACATGTATCATTGGTGAAATGTGGGTTTCCCCTTTTATAGTGATGATTTGACGGCCGGAGGATGTTATGTCTATTCTAGATTTAAGTTAATTCATGATTTGATATAATCAGTCGGTTACGAGAGTGCACATGAAATGATTTAAATAATAACAAAACTAACAAAATTGAAATATTATCAAATTAATCCTAAAACAAACACAATACTCAGCCTTCCAGCCATCAATTAATCACTATGAAGTGATAACATCAATATAACCAATAAAAGTTCTTTGTTTGTTCATGCCAGGAATCAAATTTGTGAATCTTAGCTTGGTAGAGAAACTTTCTACCATTATAACTACAAGTGTGACAGTACTTGACTAAAAATACAAATAATTTAACTTAAAAAAATATGGGTAAATATAGAAATAACCAAAAGAACAAAAATACAACTTAGGAAAAAAACTTCAAAGGCTTAAGGGAGTTAAAAAATACATATATATATACATATACATATATATAAACAAACACAACATATTAATGCTATGCTTCTTATTGCCATTTTGGACTGCTCGCAGCTTACAGCAATTTAGGACACAGTATGAAGAGTACGAACTATAGTTAGGTAAATCGTCATTCGTCCAAGGAAATGATGAAAAAAAACCTATATATATATTTAAAAGGACCTCTCCCCTTCCCCCCCATTGTACTTGACTGGGATATGAAGCTAGTTGTACATTCCCGGTGAATGTAAAACCACTAAGATACAGTCCAACTATATAGGACTTACATCTAACAAAACACACTAGATCTATATTCATATAGTCATATCTAAAGTAATGTGATATTCAGGTTTCACTTTTTATAAATACTATCGATACCTATAAAAAAATCCGAGTGTGAGAATAGTAAAATATTCACAATGTTGATTATAAAAAAGGTTTGTACATCATTAAAGGATCTTACTATAACTCTGCCGTATGAAGCCACTCAAAACTTTGTTTAGTGTCAAAGCCTGTGCCCTTGAAAATGAATTGGGAATCAGGTGTTTATAAACGATGAAATACACAAGTTTTCCCCTCCAACAAAGTTTTCTTCTCTTCTTCCCTTCCCTCAGAAGGCAAATTTGAAACAATTCCTCTGTATAATTATTCTCATATTTAAATTGACTCTATTTTTCAGTTCCTCTGTATGTAGGCCTATCTGAACTACAGCCAAACCAGTTTAAATAATATTGTTAAAACGTGTAACTAGATGTTTTATGATCACACCTTGTGACAAAATCATGATTTTAATTCTATCTCTAAAATTAAGACCCGCCTTGGTGGCGTAGTTGGCTAACGCACTTGTCGTGTTGAACTCGACTGCTGAGGATGGGGAGATTGAGGTTCGAATCTCGGTCGGGTGAACAGGGGGTGGTTTTTCTTAAATGGTTTTCCACTCTACCTCCACGCAAATGCGGGTTCACTTCTTCTAATTCAACCTTCCCAATTCCTAATCCATTAGAGTAATTAGTACTTACAGTGTATAACCCGAACGGGTAGTAAGACGCGGTGCTAAATATTATTATTATTATTGTTATTCTAAAATTAAGAGTATCTTATTGACGATTTAATATTTTTTTAAAGTTTTAAATAATATTTGTGCTCAAAATAACACTGTGCAGGCCTACTAAGTTTCCGAAGAAAAAATTCTTTATGCGTAGTTTACTGTTAGCCAAGTTCATTAAAAATGTAATATACTGGGCTAACATCTTAGCTTAGTCAGTAGCGCGTCTGTCTGGTAAGATAAATCTTTGATTCCCGGTATGGCCAAAAAAGCATCATTGGTGATATGTGGGTTCCCCCTTTCACTTGTGAATTAATGTCCAGGGGATGGACTTTGTGTATCCTCTAGATTTAAGTTAATAATAATAATATTAGCACCACGTGTTACTACCCTTTCGGGTTATACGCTTTAAGTATTAATTACTCTAATAGATTAGGAATTGGGATGGTTGAATTAGAGGAAGTGAGCCCGCATTTGCGTGGAGGGAGAGTGGAAAACCATTTAGGAAAAACCGCCCCCAGTTCACCCGACCGAGATTCGAACCTCGATCTCCCCGTCCTCAGCAGTCGAGCTTCAACACGACAAGCGTGTTAGCCAACTACGCCACCGAGGCGGGTTTGATATAATCAGTTGGTTTATAAAGTGTACGTTAAATACCCCCTCTAAAAAAACAAAGTATAAACGATTGTATATTTAGAGTCAATAGTTCAAATTGTCGTAGTTGAAGGCGAAAGTATTTATAGGTGTGGTATTTCAGAGTGAGCTATAAATTGTCACATACTCACAGTCCATGAACTCCAAACTGAAGTGCTCTTGAGTAATGAAAGAAGTGTGGAATTTTTTTTATTTTAGAAACGATCACACGCGACAGTCTTGTTGTAGTCTTATAGCTTATTAGAGTATGGTTAGAGTCTAGTCCAGATGTAGTCTTGTTACAATCAATTTGAGAGACCTATTGAAAGTTACCAGGGAAAAGCCTTGAGCTGCTTTTCAGGCTTACTCAAGTTGGTAAAGATCGTGTTAAGGGTTCCGGGCTTCCCCTCATGTAGGGACAAAAGGGTATAAGAGGCCAGAGAAAGGGCTCATTGACCTGTAGGATGGGGAAAGGATCTGCTCATAGTATCCATATATAGTTCTTATACAATTTGTAAATTACATTTTATAGTTAATACTCGTTTTATAATAAAAGTCCAAATAAGATAAACCACTACCTTTTTTATTTTTTCCCCACGTTTTCTCCATTAATCCCTATCCTAGGGTAAGTTTGGGGAAATGTAACTAAGTATAAACGGACAGGGATATAGAGCACCATTCATAAAACTACTGGTCTCAGGTGAGTTATGTCACAATAATTTAAATACTCATCCTCCTCATCCATTGACATGGTTTAATATTTCGATGTCTTGTACTACCAGTAATAAAATGATAGCCTTATGCTAAGCCTATCACAAAACATAGATAAAATAAATGGCATGACACAATTATGGACACTCTTTCATTTGAAAGTATTTCAAAGAACTATTTATAAAAATATAGTAACACACTATTATATATTGTAACAATTTTTTCAGAAATCGTATATTTAAACTACCACCAAATGATTTGTTTTAGAAAATCTAGCAAAAATGTTATTTGTCATGTAAAAAAAAAACCACTTCCTATATACTCGTTGTTAGCAGAATTGTTTGATCCAATTTCAAATATGTAAGATTTTCAAAAACTACTCATTAGCTAATTACCCTTGTAACATTACGATGTAGAATGTTCCAATTGGACCACGCCCAATACGGACGTAAATGGACGTATCGCATCAATTCATACTACCCGCTCCAATAAATTTAATTATATTTAGGATCCCTACAATAGTATTGTTCGTTGTTGTAGTTCTTGTAGGCTAAGAAGACATAATATAACCCTGCTGGACAATATGTTTCACTACTCAATCCAAATCAATGTAATAAATAATCTGTCCAAGTACTTACAATATGAATCTGCTTTCAATAGAATCCTGATAGGCTGAACGACGCACGGGAATCCAAGACCGGCGACTGGGGCAGGAAAGGCCGGTGTATCAACACGCGTCCCGGCACTCCTACTGTACTAGCGTGAAATGAGCCAAGAACTATCAACATCGACTAGAAGACAACTATGATTCCGAGCTCTAGCGGATACTAGAGGAACCTCCTTCAAAACCTCGAGTGATTGGAATGTTACTAATTTTACGATGGAGTGAGAACTATCAACAAGGACCTACGTGACTTTTTGCAGGCATCGTTGACGTCACCATGCGTGTGTTATGTATCCCCCCACCTTGCTTCCAGAACAATGAAATCGCTATATAATGGCCGCGCAAGCTTGCCATGATTGACTATCCTACGATCAACGATCACCTACAGACCATTGTCTTGGACCTGAACAATGGCTGGAGAAATACTTGTAAAATGTATCAAAATCGTCGCTTAGACAATTGGAGTTATGAACTCTAACTTCCTTATAGACTATAAACTTTTTGCGTATTATATTCTGTTTCAAAATCTAACGTATTTATAGTTTAATCGTCAATTTGTTTTAAATACTCTATCTTTAAAATGTCGCCGCTCGGGCGCTGGACTTGTACTTATATATTTATTCTCGTAAATATCCTCAGTTATGTGCTGATTAGAAGTTGACATGTTAATATTAAATTGTTTGGAATTGTAGAGTCTTCCCTTTTTTTGAAGTAACTTTTCATATTTAATATTTTTGTTTGAATTAACGTAACGTGACGTAATTTTTATTGGAATTTGAATTAGGATAACTTTAATCTTTTGTAACGTAAGTTCTGTTTGAACAGCTAATGTTTTGTTATTTGAGGGAACAGTTTGTCCCATATTCTCAGTCAGATCTGATAGTCCCGTGGGAGTTTGGCTTAGGTCTGAGAGTCAAACCCTCACGTTTTGTAAACACTGTTGTGTTGTCGTTAAATTTAAATTACTTTGTATTTATGATATCGTTTTCTGCGAATTACGAAACCTTTGAAACCATATCAAGGTGCCCATTAGGCCCTTATAACATTGTATCGCATTTAAATATCTATACGCTGTGGTATTGTCTCTTATAGACTGGACCATCAATATTATGATGGATTTCATGTTTTCTTTTGTTAAACACTTGCGCAACTTTATTGATATAAAGTTATTGGCATCAAGCATAATTTCCAACTGTACTCATTATGATATAATGAGACCATGTACTGTTAACTGCACTCTTGTCATTTAATTGAATAAACTGCTCATTGTTGAATTTACATATTTTTATAATTTTCAATTTATCTTGTATGTTAAATTACATCCTCTCCCTTTTATTACCTTTTACTGGTCGGGGTAGTATTAAGAGACGTAGAGAGGGTGTAACAACCTTAACCACATTTTCCCACAAAAAACAGATATAGGCCTACAGTTTAACTATGTAAAACACTATTGATATACCATTTTAAGCAAAATTGCTAATTTACTTTTTTTATAAAAATTTCTAATTTTCAAAAATTGATTATTTTTAAACCAACCTTATTTCTAAGGATAACTTCAAGACTGACCATAAAACATTTAGATATTAAATTTTAACTATATCCATTAAACCATTCTTGCATTAGCCCCGGGTGCAGGCATACATATTATGATAGAGATGTAGGGAGGAATATGAATAAAAAAACACTCTTTTGACCTGGTTAAAGAGGTTGAGAGGGGTGAGGTTTGCACATAAATCGTGAAGATCTATCATAGTATCAAGGGCTAAGATCCCACAAAACACAATACTTTCTCTATATGAGGTATTGGAAAGTCTGGTTAAATAAGTGAAAAGGAAACAATGAATAAATGTAAAAAGGGAATGAAACAAGCTTAAATACAAGGAGGACCGGACTAAAACCAAAAATCGTGAAGATCTATCATAGTATCAAGGGCTAAGATCCTACAAAAAACAATACTTTCTCTATATGAGGTATTGGAAAGTCTGGTTAAATAAGTGAAAATGAAACAATGAATAAATGTAAAAAGGGAAAGAAACAAGTTTAAATACAAGGAGGACCGGACTAAAACCAAAACATAAATGGACTGGAAAGAAAGGCGCATGGTAAATGGATGCATACCAAGTTGGTAAAATGCCAGATGAAAGAGGAACACACACACACACATTATTGTAATAAAAGGGCATTTTTAATGAGCTCATAATGTAAATGAGAGTTTTTGCACCCTCGTAGGGGCAACGGTGAGCTAGGACGAGATGAGAATGTAGGCAGGGGGTGTTTCGGTTAGGGGTTAAACTCCGATCTTATGGGGGTTTGTAAAAGTTATGTCATTGGTAAGTACAGTACGATAACGCTGAGGGAGTCAGGAGGAGGGGGTTGTTGGGGAGAGTAATAAGGGGTGAGCACAAATCTTCAGGGACGTACAGTACATTAGCAATATTGTAGTTCCTTTCAAGAGTACTAAAAACCGAAATAGGTTTAATGGAGGAGTGTTTGTTTTAAACCATTATTTTTGAGACAGGCCTGCGTTGGGGAATTAGAAGAGGCTTATATTAATACTAAGATATTTTAATAAAAATGATAATATATAGTTGGGTTGACATAAATATAACCTCTGAATATATTGAAGAATATTATTATCTATATCTAAGAAATGTATAAACTGACGAAAAATATCAAAAGGAGTGAATGCAGCAAAGCATATAAGTTTCCGTAGTAATACTTACAATTGGATTTAAAACGTTTTAAAATGTCTAATGTGTTTCTTTCTTTAGAAATCTGATTATAGTTACAGTTGATACGTTCAAATTTTTTTTTATACACGACAGTCCTAAAAATCAATAAGTCAACTCTAACTAACCCATGCGCTAAGTGACATGTTCTACAGCTGTCAAAAAAATACCCCGGTTTTGTCAAAAGTGACATTTTCAATCAAGCAATAAAGTAAAGTACAAAACTGCTAGGAGCTTAAAATAGCTGACAATTCAATTTATTTTTAAATTCTGCCTCATAAAAGAATTATTTACATCGTGTGATTAATTTATTAGTTATTCTACGGAAGTACTTTGCCAGCGTTCACTTAGGTTTGCGAAATATTGTATGAAGTCAGTTTGAACACTCATGCTTATCTAGAATTATATTTACTATACATATAACTGCGCACCTCCTGCAGCGCATATCATGCTATTGACACAAACATGAGCACCAAGGTCCTCTATTAACTATGTCAGTCACATTTGACCTTTCAATTACATCTCAGTGTTAAATTTAATGGTAGTTTACTTAAGAAACAAAGAAGAAAAAATCATTTTTCTCATAATATGCTCTAACAATTTAGATTAAAATGCGTATACAAATACTGTTTATCCTTACAAACAATATGGTTCAGATCATTAGTCTATAAAATTACTTTAAAGGGTACTTTACATAAGTGGATGCATCCTATTTTGGCAACATGTACGCACAGTGGCATTGCATGAAATATATGGGGGGAACAAGGGGGGGAACCTGTGTTTTTCCCAACTCTAAGCATTTTGAAATTAGAAAAATTCCCAAGTGGCAAAGTAGAGTACAAGAAAGGAAATGTTGATAACCGAGGTGGGAGGAGGGAGGTTATAAGGCTGTCAATTTTTTTTTAAATTTGGGGTGATAATCAATCCTTGAACCAAGCTTTTAGGTAAATGTATGTTTTAATTTTAATTTATTTATTTGTTCATACTTGATCTTTAAAGTTACAAGGCTTTATCAGTGTATTAGGAAATAATTTGAATTATTATTTATTTAATTTTTTTTGCAGATATTGTTCAAATTGTGTAATTTAAATAAAAAATGTTAACTGACTTTATTAGAGCTGTTTCCAACATTTTGTAGTTTGTGATCAAAACTTTTCTCTCTGAAGCCATCATGGCCCTCTTTTAACTTAAAATCGTTTAAATCCTGGTTTCTAAGTTTTTTCACTGTGTATTACCACAAGGCCGGACTATATACAGTTAACCACACCACCAGAGTGGGTAAAATTTAGAGTAAATGTACTCTTATTTGCTGGCCAGAATTAAAATCCTTACTTCACATTCTCCAATAAACCAAACCGAAATATCGTGACATTAAACCCGCATATCCAATAATGCTTGTTTCAATTATTATAATTGCTTATAATAATGATTATATATGCGACTAATATATAGTAAAAGAGAATCAACAAGCTCAGGGTTGGGGGTAATTTTAGATTATGCTAGCATCATCACAAGGCTGCCACAGTAAACAAGTCAGCGTGAAGCTATCAGAATGAAATAATCGAAATGAACCTAATCAGTAACTAGGTATTTTTAGCACCTTAACAACTTACATAATATCTATTATAATGACGCATTTTCTTATATTTATTAGAATCCTTGAAAAAGTAAATATAAAACTAAAACCTCTATATTGTGACCCGACCAAAAACACCCTGCGACCCCCAGGTTGGAAACCACTGCTTTATGACTACACACTTGAAAGTAATATTTAACTAATAAGCTCCCTGAGCTTTAGAACTCGCTCGTCACTTTATCAAAAAAATAGCAATTTGGCCATGTTTATTTAAAAACATTTTCAAATGTAAAACAAAGCAATAAAAAATCTAATTTATCAATATTTCTACAGTCTTTTGATACCTTTCTATCAATGTCCTGCTTCATAACCTCATGGAAGTTTCCCTAAAATGTTAATATTGATACGTCAATCAACTATTCAAGACATATTGTAATTTAGAAGGTGAAGGTGGAGGGACTTCCCCTGAAATGTTATTAAATAATTTATGGCAAATTCAAAATCAGCACTCTAAACAACATGGTTATACGAAATTTAATGCAAATCCAACACTAAATAACGAATTTAAAAGTTTATCCCAAATTTGAAAATGTTAAAGGGTGAAAACCAATTTTATTTTTTGCTTAATGTAGCCTACTTAATAAAATGAAAATGTTAAGAGTTGTAACAATGTAACATGGCCATATTACTCTTTTTTATTCATAGTTGCTTTGAGCCTATTTAAATTTATTTCATAAAAGCCTATTTTAATAAACACTGAAATAAGATATATCAGTTCAATTCAAACAAGTATGGATACTGGCTAGAAAGGTTAGTGTGTATTTCCGAACTCAAACATTAACACTGACTTAAATGTCCTCATTTCATAAGTCAGAGCTTTCGGTAAGAAAACTAAAACATTTTTCGTAAAATTCCCTGCGTTTATGCTTTCAAAATTTAATAGAGTCCTAATTAAGGCATTTGTTGTACAACATAACAGTTTGAATCATAAAACTGTGACAGTCTAGCAGCCATGAAAGTCACAAGTAAAACACTAAACCATAAACAAAACATTGGCTGACAATGCTGCCACTTCAAGCCTTGCTGGCTGAGTTAGATTTTCTACTGGACAGCTCATGTTCCCTTATGATTCGTTTCCATACCGCATTTGGCATAGAGTCACTGACCGAAATCTCTGCCTACTAACAACGGCGCTACTAGACTACTGTAAAAGACTTACGCTGCATGCCCCTTATCTAGACGTCATTTGTTACGTTCTGCTGGAATGCCGTCACGTTGGGCGCCATTGTAATGTACTAACTTCACTTTGGTTTGAAGAATATATATACATTACAAATAAATGTTTTCGAAAATAGATACTTTTGTATAAACCTTAATGTTATAATGTATTACATATCACTGTTGTTTGAAAAAGAATAATGGAAACCATTTAGGTAAAAACACCTTGGCCGTGATTCCAAACACAACCAAGCTAACATTATCAAACTATACGAGATTGATACACATCTCTCTCGTCTGCCTAAGAAGGGTAGAATGCCGCGTCTACCAAGCTAGCGTCCTCTCGAGTCGAGCCGTGTGAACCCCGTGGTTCACACCCTCGAACCCAGACCACTCCTTGCTTTCTTTCCATCGACCAATGGGGTTAGTTTTTAACTAGCGCGAATTTAAGAAAACAGACGCGCATCTCTGCACCTGCTATTTATTTTAATGCGCATTACAACATGGAAGTAAAAACCTTGTTTCTGACACGTGCAGTTAAAATAAAAGAAAAAGAAACATGGCCGTAGTATAGAAAAGATGAGTTTACTTTATATTAACTGAAAAGAAGAAATATTAATATATTTGCTTTAAAATATGATCTCGAATATTAAAAAGACAGGAAAAATCTATATCATTACACTACTTGAGTAAAGATTTCTAAAATATACTACATAAGAAATTTCCTTTCAATGTTTGATGATTTTAGAGGTTGGGATTTTATGTAGAGTAGGAATTAACAGTTGGGAAATTTTAAATTTGTCTGTAAAAGTCTGTGAATAAATACTTTCATAATAGAGAGTAATGAGATACAGAATAAGCCTAGAATTTCTAAACTCCAGGTCTCATATATCCCAAAATTCCCAACTTCCAGATTTTTAACCAACATTGGGGGAGGGGGCTTGACGCCCCCAATATTACCCAGCGTGACGCCCTTGTGTACGCAACTCTTTGATAAATGAAATAGTTTATATCCACACAGATGTATCACTAGTAAAAAAAATGAAAAAATATGCTTATAAAACAAATGTGTTATGACCTATTAGCAATTTTTTTAATGAGGACTTTGGAATCGAGATTTGATTACTATACTTGTCTGGGAACAGAGATATTACTCATTTTATCAATATTTTTATGTAATAGTGTAAATTATACCATCATGCTCTTTATTGGAATATGATATTCTGTTGTCCATTACGTTTCTACAACGATGTCTTAAGTAAATGTCTCCATTTTTAGCTAAAGCAGGGAGAAAGCCTCTGCAGTGTACCGTACCATTTATTTTAATTATAACGTTTAGTACTTAAACCAGTGATGGTTAAAATTTACGGGGAGTGGGCCAAAAGAAAAAGGCCAGGTGGGCCAACACATTTGATTAAAAAGTTACAATGGTACATTTTACAAAACTATTGTACAATTAAGTCCTATAACTATTAAATGGATTTGTATTATAATGATATCTAATTCTAATACAATATGAGTTATCTACATTATTTAACAAATACCTAAATAAAAGAGATAATTAATACCAATTAAATGAAGGAATGTGTGATAAGTGGAACTGTACTGTTCTAATATATATGACGATGTAAAAATGGCTACAAGCTTCTGAGAAACTTGATTTCGATAAACAGTTGTAAAACTCAAGTTTAGGGACGTTGAGAAATAACTGCTTTAATTTTGTATTACATCGCAAATAAATTAATTCAAGCTGAATGTCCGGTTTTACTGTTTCGCAATCCACACTAAACGGTATACTGAGATGAGATGAATAAATGTCGGCAGCCAGACCCCTACTATTAAAGGTTACTATCAAACAAACGCTAACATTTTAATTTCTTGGATGGTTTGTGTATCATTTAATCCCTGAACACTGCGGCTCGGTGCACACGACCATCTTGCGTCATATTTGCAGTCGCGTCCTATGACACTGCGTCACCGCTAAAAGCAGTTCACACAAGCGACCTGCGTCTATTTAGACGCAACTCTCGTCCTCAGACGGTTTGAAGCCATGGTTGTGGTAAAGTACAATCCGGGAGCGGATAAAAATATACAAACTTATCTTAGCTGCACACAACTCTAATACCCTGACATTGACTTATGTCATATTTATGATATCTGTAACAATAATAACTAGGAATTTTGCCTAATATTGAGTCTCTACTCATTATATTATAAGTGAGCAGTAGTTGTGGCGTGTTTCAAGTATTTTATAATTTGTTATTGTGAAAATAAATTGTAAAAATTATTAGAAAACAAAATTGAGATAGAGTTCACCAAGTTGCGTTAGAAATATGGCTTCCATTTCATCAGTATTTGGATGTAGCATCGAAATCTCCATATATGCTGCTTGCTTTTTTTATTTCTGTCGTGGATTTCTTCTAGGGATGACTTCCTAATGACAGGTATATCACGAACCTCATTGATAAAAGGTTATCTGTCTAGTTCATCCCCCATTCAAACTGTACACTGAATATCGTCACAATGACGCGTGCAGTTCGTGTGCACTGCTCTATGTATTCACAGGTACTGACAAAACGCTGAGCGGTAGCGTCACCCCCGCGTTTTGCAGAAACCCTTGTCACTAGTTTTGGCGCTGCAACGACGCCAACTTGACGCCAGACCTCGTGTCCCGTGTGAACACCATCATTCGAATCAAAGTAATGTGCTGAGACGCACCGTCACCTGATGCGATTTCAAAGATGACGCACGTCACTCGTGGGAACCGGGGCAAAGCCATAAAATAGAAATAAAAACACATGAGTATGACATTCATATTTTCCTCTTTTTTTCGTTTTTTAAAATATTTTACTATAGTAATTTGGAATATTTTTGCGGTCCACATCTGTCCCACGGGCCAAATATTGTTTATCACTAACTTGAACTGTTAGCTATTTGTATATAGGTTACGAATTGTAAAAAAAAAGGTATATCATAGGAGCGGTTACATTAGGTAAGGAAATAAACATGGCAAAATTTTACTCCATATTATTGGCTAGACTGTGTTAACTTACAGAAAATGTGTTCCAACCGGGAAATGATCAAGTTCCTTCTTTCAGAGGAACTAGATCAGTAATAAGGCAGCTATAATGCAACGCTCTAAAAAAGGCTTGAATAAACTGCTGTAACATGTCAGGGGTTCTATGTTGCACGTAAATAAAAAGTCTCTTTAATCTGTGGCTTACTTTGTACTGAAAGCTTAATCGGATATGTCCCGCTCCAAGTTTTTAATCGCATCTCTGGACAAAACATTCGCTTGGGACCTATACATTGTTGTCAAAAAAAAAGCGTTGTTGGGCAGAAACTTTTTAATATATTATCATTAGGGAGCTCTGGTCTTTAAAGATAATGCATTATATTAGTTGCTCTCTTGAGAGAAAGGAGAACATATGATAAATGGTTAACTCTTTCGAATATCACCAGTTTCGCCACGAAAGCTGTTTTTGTTGTTATTTATACGCTCACGTTATGCTGTTAGCCACTGAGATATTATAAGCTATGTTTCAAAGCAACTAAGCTGATGGAACAAAGCTTTTAAAGCATGTAATATTTTCAAATATTTTATTTTATTATTTTATAATAAATTTTCTTTCTCATATGAAGAGAAAGTGTGTAGTGTAATCATTAAAATTTTACATCTTTATATTATGATTGAGTTTCACGTTTTACTTTTCCTCGTGCTTTATGGTGGATTAAAACCTTAGAAACCTAGAAATAAGCCTGTCAAAAGTACACATTTATTAAATATTTATCCATGTGTTGAGTGAATTTATACTTGGGATTTGGAAAAGTAGAGGGTGTCCAGATATGATGGTATTTTGTAGTTTATTTTAGTCAGGGTTGAAAATGATTTGGAAGGACTTTTTCCCCTGATATTTTAGGGGTAGAGTGGTATCCTAGATAGATTCAAAACACCAATATGGTTTTCAAACTTCAAAATAATAAAGTTCGGTTAGTCAAATAGCATCCGGAGTTGACAACTGTTGTAATGGATTGAAATGGGTGATTTGTGTTTGATGGGTTAGGGTGTGGAAGTATTTTTTTAAGCAAATATTAGTTGGGGGATAGGGTGAATTATTCGTCCGTTCCCATCTGCAGAGCAGAACTCTCCTTTCTAAGGGGTTAGATGTGACTTTTCCAAGCCTACCAGCTGCCTAATTGCCTGAACTCATCTCGAGGAAAGGGGGGTATTGGGATTTTGTGAGAGCGTACACACACACATAGGCCTTCTCTCACACAAGCCACACACACATATACAAAACTGGACCATTCTTCAGGTGCAGGATTTTTTCCCCTAGTATTATTTTGCTTTTTTTTTGCGCTAAATCCTCTTTGGAGTTTTAATTTCAGATTAGTGTGTGAAAGGATAAATTAAAAGAGCGATGCATGGCCAGCATTTGTCTCACAAACCACCTAGTGGAAACTAAATGATAAATAAACCAACACAGATCATAAACGCGTATGAGGCTGCTGGGTAGGGGAGGCATAGGGGGAAGAGTTGAAAACCAAAATGTGTTCATATCATTGTATATATGTTGTTTATGAGGGTAATTCTCTATCATGGGTATAAACCTTGAATAATGCGTGTATACTTTCATATAGTTCTACCCTCAATTAATGGGATTTGTTTGTTCAGCCGTTAGTACTTTTATTTGTTTGTTTATAATAAAGCATACAAAAATTTGTTCACTATGATTTACGCAATTTTGACTAGCTTTTTATTTAAATTTAAAATGAACAATGTTACAAAACGTAACTAAACAAATATACTCATTTGGATTAGCTAAGTAGTTGACATGTCTGACTTTTAGATCAAACAAAAGACTGGAATCGGTTCCATGAAACAAAACTGGAGAGTTTTATCAAAATTTGAGTGGATTTTCTCATGTTGAATATTAAAATGTACTCACTTACTTTCCATTATTAGTTTTCTAATTGGCTTGTCTTATGTTTTACCTTGATATGCCTCAAAATTAAATAAATATAAATTGCTGGGTATTCTCTTAATCCTAAGTTTTTTGATAAGATGAACCATGAAAGCTTATAATACGTAATTAATTGATTTTTCTCTATACAAATAAATTATTATAATAATAAATGTATAATTTATTTGTTTCAGCATAATCTGAGTCTAAAAACAATATATTCAGATGGCAGTCATGTATATTTTGGGGTGTCATGCATATTTATATTAGTTTTACAAACCATCCTTTACCTAATTTATAGTAACTAAATTGATAAAAATGTAATCTTTTATAAACAATTATATATATATATATTTAGCACTGCGTCTTACTACCCGTTCGGGTTATACGCTTTTAGTAATAATTACGCTAATGGATTAGGAATTGGGAAGGTTGAATTAGAGGAAGTTAACCCGCATTTGCGTGGAGGGAGAGTGGAAAACCATTGAGGAAAAACCCCTCCTAGTTCACCCAACCGAGATTCGAGCCTCGATCTCCCCATCCTCAGCAGTCGAGCTCAACACGACAAGCGCGTTAGCCAACTACGCCACCGAGGCGGGTTATAAATAGTTACCATAAGGGTTTCTGAAGAAGTTCACAAACTATAGTCTGTCATAATAAAGAGTGGGCTTTAACCTCGATTGGGCATATAGTTTTTTTAATATACAATTACATTTCCTGTTCTTTTCTAGGGAATTTTTGATTCATTTTCTTAAAATTTATCCTTTTCATCAGTTTCTGTATCCTTGATAACTACACATATTTATTAAAAGTTGTAATAAATTATAACTGACATTGTTGTTCTTCATAAAACCATTTGGAATGGTATATTGCCAAATAAAGCCAAGTGTGTTAGTTCTCCTTGCAAGAAAATGGCTTAAAACATGGTCACAGCCAGCTCAATTTAACACACAGGATAATAGCCTGTTTCAGTGGTCTTTAACTTTCAAACGAGGCGTCCCGGCGTCGCCATGTGACATCTCGTAAAAATAAGGCGTCAGTCCCATAAGAGGATTATCCTGCTATCCCTGCAATATCACTGAAAACACACTATAATCTAGATAGCACTGTAATTTTAAAATGGTAGAGATTGTGTTTCGATTAATAAGACTAAACAATAATATTATTTATTTACGGATTCATACTGTTAGTAATTTTTTGTGCACAATTTCTTAATTTGGTATAATTTTCATATTAAGGATCCTATCTCGCAACTAAAAAAGCCACTATGTCTACTTGAACGTATTCATGCTTCAAGATATATGCATATTAGCAATACCTATTAAATATTTCAATATACATTTCACAATATGTTTTATTTGCATGTATTTGGGGGATTCATTCTTTGGATATTTCTTCCTTATGTTAATAACAAAATCCACACGCTATTTAATATATTCTACATCGTGTAAAATATAATGTATGGTTTCTTTATGCACATAAAGTGAACCATTCAATAAGACACAAATTTAATTTACTGGATTATTTCTATATTTAAATTTTTTGAAATGAAAAAAGCAATCAAAAAGGTTTCAAAAGAAAGATAAGGGTAAAATCACAATATTAAAATTTATGAAGTAAAACTATATTACAACGAGCGGAAGGGAAATTCATTTTCCGAACGGAACGTTAGGAAGAAGGAAATTATTGTAATAAAACGGGGGAAATTACACAAACGTTGCAACTGAGTGATTGGGTCGTTTAAAACAAGGATACGATTTAAAATTAAAACAAATGTATAGAAATTGCAGAATTAGTTTTGTCTGTAGTAAAAGAAACGGTGGAGAATTCAGATTGTAAATTTTAATGTTCAAACCAGGTCTACAGTGAAACAGTGTTGGTTGCAGAATTCAAAAACACAAGCCGTAATATTTGATTGTAAAGGCTTATAGCATGACATATTATATTTTATGTTTCTAATATATTTAGTATTAAGGTGTATAGTATGATTATTAAAATTCATGCTTTAAAGAGGATGGTAGGAATTAGACTATGGAAAATAAATGAACCCAAGTATTCCTGAAGAAGTAAGTAAAAATGTGACCAAATACATATTTTTTAACAGGTAAACTCTATTCATTCTAAATAATTAAGTATTGAGGGATATAATACAAATATTTAGGAAAATTTTTAAGAGATTAATTAATAACCACAAATAATTTTATATTCTAGCTTGATGGTTTATTTTATAGGTGTCATCATATTACAGTTAGTAATACAACTTGTGTTGTGTTCTGTTTTTTTGCCTTTATTTAACTTTTTAGTTTGTAAAAAATATTATCCTTATACATACGTACACCCATCCAGGACTTAAACCTCAACCTCCCCAAAGTCTGAAAACCATAACAAATATCCTGTTACTTAGTTCACGTGACCATCGTTGCGCGTAGCGAACTATTCAAATTAGTTTTTTATTAGAGACTACAGCGTAATAAATTGAACGTCACAAAGCATACATTAAGTCTAACCAACGAGAAAGTAGAATTATTACGTTCAGCCCCCTTTGACTTTTTGTACTAATTTGTAACAAATACTTGACCTTACCCTTTCGTAAAGCTCAAGAAAAACTAAACTGATATTAATAATTCAAATAAGCAGAGTAAAATATTTGACCAATTACGATCTGACAGAATTATACATGCTAGCCAGGAGAACTATGTAACACACATGTGAAAGTTCTCCCAATAATCAGGAGATCAGTCTTCTACCGTTTAAATTATTCCCACTAGGACTCTTGTTAATGAGCGATCTTTGTAATTTATAGTCTGTTTCCCTCTATCTTCTACTTCATGAATTAGACCTGTGCCTTTTGCGTCTGGGGACAAATTATTAGCTCATAGAGCAGAATTTACGATGCTTCTATCGACAAATAAATACAAAAAGTGGTTATTAGCTTGTATTGAAGGATTTTCATCAAAATTGGGGAATTTATAATTAATTATATAATTATTATTATTAAGTAAAAGATAAAATATAAAACTTTTAAATGTAATGTTTTGATAATGAAACAGTTGTTTGTTTGGATCTGCATGTGTTTGAAGATCTGTACTAATTTCTAATTTTTTATTTCAATAAATTATAGTTAAAATGATTCCTCATGGCTCTGTTTGATAACTGATAATTAATACTCGCATTGTCTGAGGTAGTTTAAAAAATAATTTCCCTCTTTCTATCTTACCTTACATCCAGGAAAATATAGGCCCAGTTTCTCTAAATTCTACCTTTAATTCCTCCATAATTAGAATTTTTAAATATGTATAGTATCGAAGTGTAATAAGAGGATGTGGAAAAACTTGTGTGTATTATAAAATTGATTCAATGTCTTTGAACAGCCCGGCTAATATTATATAGTAAAAAGTTTAATTAAAATAGTACTATTATTAACGTGCAAATTTAACAGTAAAGAGACGTAAGAGAGTAAATAAAATTAACACCACAGATATTTGAGAACGAGGGTAAAAATTACAGACTATAAAGTACAAATCCATAGTGCAGTTTTTAGAATTTGTGAATTCACATTCATAGCCTCAATTACATCGTTTTAAATTACCTGTTATGTTAATCGAAGATTTTTAATCAGTCTTTTAGACTAGATTGATTATTTTCTATAAACATGCACATTTATTTTCTATTAGGTATTTTAACTGTAAGCTTGTGTATACTTGTTTTATCTTGATTCGAGTCTATTTAACAGAAATATTTTGAAATAGGAGATTTAAATTTAAAATTGTGACATTTAAAATATTTTATCACCCAAAGATTTAAAATTTAGCACACCAAAGCCTTCCATTCAAACAAAAATTCGAGAATTTTATATTTGATTGTTCAAGAGTTTCAATTTAAATTATGCATTATCTTATATTCTAATTGGGTTAAAAACATGACACGCTATACTTTTAAACAGCGTCTATATACACTTGAATACAAAACTGAAACAGTAAAAAAAATACAACCGCATCTGTATCTGCTTGGAATATTATATGATTATGGTTTAGTAATGAAGGAGAGGTTGGGACTCGATTCCCCACGGGTATACTGTTGAGTTTTTTCCCTAACTGGTTGCTTACGTTCTCTACATGCAAATTCAAGTATAATTCCTCTAAACTATGCCTTACTTATCGCTACTTATCCCACTATTTTAATATACTAGAATAAAATGGATGAGTTGTAGTACACGGTGAAAAAATAAATTAAATTTACAATATACAAATTTGGGATCTATAGCTGGTTGTCGTTAGAGCAAGTGCTCCAAGCAGAGAATGCAATCAATATTTATCCTCTAAAAATTCAGCTTCACTAAATTGTGCATTAAAACTTAGTCATTATGTTTATCATAAAATATATCAATGAATTATTACTTTCACTTTTTCAAGACCCCTCGAAGCGAGAAGTCTAGTTATCATCAACAATAATTAAATTTGATTTTTTGATGCACCCCGTGAACCTGAATGAGGGGTTTTCACGATGCCACTGTCTGTATGTCTGTATCTTGGCCCAAAGCTGAAATCATTTTACCGACCAGGCTAAGGACTTAGTATCTAGGGTTTTTATTAGCTTCCTCAGAGAGATATTTAAACCTAAAAATAAGGATAGCTTACTTTAGGATGAAAAGAGAAAAATTCAATTTTATCGAAATCAGCTCTAATTATTTTGATTGAAATTCTTATACATGCATGGTTAAACATTTCACATAAAATGCCGCATTTCCTTTTACACGAAAATGACTTTAAAGATACTTTACGTATATTCCATTCACGGTAGGAATTACTCTCTGAAAGGTCTTTTTTCCTACCAATAGCCTACTATATAGTAGATTTATGGTAGGGAAAATGGCCTTTCAGAAGTCAATTCCTACCGTGATTGGGATATACGTGGAAATTTTAAATTTTGATAATATCTCCACCGCTCGTCTAGATATGAAATAATTTCTTGTTGAAAAATTGTAGGAATATTTCAAATAAAAAACTTTTCTTCGAAATAGGTTTTTATAAACCCAATAGTTTATGAGCTATAATCAAATATATATACTTTTTGATTAAGATCTTAAAATGAATTTGATTCTTATGCTCTTTGGTGGACAAAGATGTTTCTCGTTTCTTAATTTTTCTGTAACAGTGTTCCTATTTCCTAATGCCATGGAGTAAGTAAGTATCAATACATATTATATCACTTATGCTATTTGGTGAATGTTTATACAATAATGTGTAGACCTATTATTTATTTTCAAAAATCTTACAAGTTTTTATTAAATGTATATTTTAAAATAAAAGCGAGAGAAAGTATGTGTGGTGCGTCTCATAATTCATATTTATAAGCTCATATGATTCTGTTGATTCTTTATAAACTATAAGAGCGAGTATTAAAAAATGAAAAATTATTTAGAATAAAGTTGAAATAAAAATAATGGTAGATTTTAATATTACCAGCTGTTGCAGACATTTTTTATTAGTACAATGGCATGTCGTATGATCTCTGGTCCTAATTCCATTGTTAAAATTTAATCATATGATCATTTATATTAACCTATTTATTGTCTTAATTTTCCGTTATTAAATTTTCAACATGTATTCATTTCTTTTAAATTATTATTATTTGAATTGGCTGATTGAATTAATTTCGAAATATCGTCTAGCTTAATTTAATTGGTAAGGTTCACCAAGTAATATTATTATTATTATTATTATTATTATTAGCACCGCGTATTACTACCCGTTCGGGTTGTACCCACTTACGCTAATGTGTAATGGTAGGGTGATGGTGCGTCTCATAATTCATATTTATAAGCTCATATGATTCTGTTGATTCTTTATAAACTATAAGAGCGAGTATTAAAAAATGAAAAATTATTTAGAATAAAGTTGAAATAAAAATAATGGTAGATTTTAATATTACCAGCTGTTGCAGACATTTTTTATTAGTACAATGGCATGTCGTATGATCTCTGGTCCTAATTCCATTGTTAAAATTTAATCATATGATCATTTATATTAACCTATTTATTGTCTTAATTTTCCGTTATTAAATTTTCAACATGTATTCATTTCTTTTAAATTATTATTATTTGAATTGGCTGATTGAATTAATTTCGAAATATCGTCTAGCTTAATTTAATTGGTAAGGTTCACCAAGTAATATTATTATTATTATTATTATTATTATTAGCACCGCGTATTACTACCCGTTCGGGTTGTACCCACTTACGCTAATGTGTAATGGTAGGGTGATTGTGAGATGAAATGAAGGACCTACAGTTTAACGTGGAATCTGAAACACGGTGGACGCCTGGCATTCCTCACATTCCCAAGATGTCTTGTCAGAGGTGAATGAAGGGTTTGGTAATCATATAAATCTTTGCCGGGACCGAGGATTGAACCCCGGCTGCCAGCATAGAAATCCGACACCTTACCCCTAGACCACCAGGTCACCCACCAAGTAAAAGAAAATTCAAACTTTAATTTGTTTAAAATCTACCACACAATCTGGATTAACAAAAAAGTCTATGGATCTAAAAGTTATAAATAATTCTAACATTAATTATTTAACCTTTGGTCATATTATCAAGAATTGAAAAAATAATGTTAGCCTGATTTATTTATAGTACTTAAAACATTGTAAAAAATTCTTATATTTGTTTACAGCACTGGTGGCCATATGGTCTAGGTGTTACCAGTGTTAAATTCACACTGATCTAGGTCACCGCTGACGGGTAAATCGGAGCTCAATACCCAATGAAGTGAGAGGGATTTTTTGCATCTGGATTTGTATCGTGATATTTCCATTCTTTGCCCAAGCTTATGATGCTACAGTACATTTCTTCCAAGCAACCCTCATCCTCTTACCCAATATATTAATACACTAACAACCCACGTATTAAACTTTCTAAATAAAAAAGCAATAACAAATTACTTTGTCCTGCTACTTAAAGAATAGTGATATAGAAGGGAACGCAAGTTGATGACAATATTCAAAATTTTATTTTTAACAAGGAACATTTATGGTGTAAGACATAGTTTAGAAAACAAGTTAATTTTAAAATTCTACACGTAGTAGTTTCAACAGTCTTTGAATATTTGTCAATGGCATTGCAGAATTTAAACATTAACTTTGTAGATGGAGAATAAAATATATATTCAAACTCCGCGATGTCCCTGACTGAAATTTTAAGAAACATTAATTTTAATATAAGTCGAAAATTATACTAAACATATTTACTGAAGCAATAATTTTATAGTTTTGGCCAAAAAAGTGTTTGTCTATATAAAAAAAACTTTGTGTGAGCCCGCAAGTGAGCTATACTGACCAAACTGCTGCCAACGTTAGCACGGATAGTGCCAACATTTGCGGTTGGAGGGTGTCATGTGATCAGCGCAGTGAGCTCTCCATCCGTCAGTTTCAGTTTTTTAAACCGGATATGCTACTTATTTATTCAAGTAGCTCCTCATTTGCCCTAATAAGGTTAAGTTGAACCACATTCCAGACCCACTGTCTGACAGAGACATTTACGGATTGAACCCGGGACCTCTGGATCCAAGAATTTTACCTTTAGACCACAGAGGTTATAAAAAAATACTAACTTCACTTTGCGTTCGCTTCCATCCCAACATAAGCTAAGGTGGTTTCGTATCTTTATCAGAGACTTTAATAATTTGATAAAACTTTTGCACGGGAATGTACGAGCTATTTTTGCCGCCAGTATTGTGTCTTAGAAGGTGTAACGACGTCGGATATATCCCGGCAGCTATCTCCTGGAAAAGGGGTGGTTGGGTGCTATCGCAACTGCGAGGGGCTTGAAAGAGGGGGTTCTGATGGGGGTGTGGGGTGGCGGCGCCGTGCTGGCCACCTTCGTTACCTTATAATAACGTCTTGTGAAGGCGAACAATAATGGCTCACAATACAACCCCTCCTTCAGGTTATAGCCCGGAGCATGCCGGAAGCATATGATGGAGAAAGCTTTTCAGCTTCTTAAGTTACTTCAACAAAGTTTTTTTTCTATGAGCTATAGAGGAATTCCTGGAAAAATAAGAAGAAATGCTATATGGCAGGCAGGATCTCTTTATGTCCTTTTATCCGTCATTATTTTTTTCCAGAAAATAAGCTTAATATATTTTTTACGTGGGTAAGTAAAGTATGTCTGGGTTGTAAAAAGGAAGAGTCAAGAAAATGATCAAGAGACCTGGATACGTGTTGGTCATTAGAAGATTCAGAACTATTCACGGAATAAGGAACATCCTATAAAACAATCTAAAAGTCTGGACTCCAGTACCTCCATAGATGAATATTTGAAATTTTTCTATAATTGAATTATTTGAAATGTGATTTGTACTTTCAAAATACTCGAATAGACTGGAATATGTCCATAATATAACTTAGACGATGAACATGTCCAATAAAATGATACAAGTTTCTATGGTGAAGGGCATCATTATTTTCTCGAAGAAAGGAACCAGTTGATATTTTGGAACAATGATTTTCATATTTTCCTGAGTGTACTGATACAAATCAAAAGTGATTAAATTTGTATGAAAAGTAAAATATGCCGTAGCTTAAACCACCTTTTCAATTATTTTCAATTATTTTCAGTATTGCATTTATAAAGTGTACTAAGGTTATATATATGAGAAACAATTAATTATGCAATTTTTATTCAGTTCACTTCATCCAGTGTTATTTCTTTTTTAGTACCACGTCTCACTATCCATTTGGGTTAGACGCTTATGTACTACAATCACACAAATGGGTTTGGGATAAGGAGGGTTAAATTTAGAAGAAGTGTACCCACATTTAGGTGGAGAAAAAGTGGGACAAAATTTATTAAAAGTCACCCTCAGTAGACACGTCTAAGATTAGATATCCGAACTCATCACTATCAGCAGGCCAGTCTAATATGAATAAAAACCATACTTATCCAGAATTATTAGAGTGATTTGTTATCTAATTTTAATCAAGCATACCTTAAAATTCTAATATGTTTATTAAGAGAGTGGATTATAGTGATTCCCTGCTTTATGAATTAAGTTAGTTTTTTTTGCATCCTTTTCGTGTATCAGCCCCGATGTCAATAAAACAGATTTTTATAGCCCTATCTGACCTCGTTATTCCACAACTAGAGCAGGTTTGTTATGAGAAGTCAGTATTCCTCTTTAATGTTTTCTAATTCACTACACCAAATTCGTTAAGCAAGCACTTTCAGTCATGTAGGTCCACCAAAGTTATGGAAATCCAAATAAGCATCCCAATCTAGCTCAGAGCTGAGACAACTGGATGATTTTATTTAATTTATATATATGTATAAATGTATTTAAGGTTTGCTCTACAATTGAAATTGAGATATATTTCTTATAACTAATATTAAAGGACGAGACATATCTAATATAACTTTTGTTACAAAAACTCAATTTTAGATTGTAGTGATTATTTAAAGCGAAAATTAGTTATGATACAATGCACCACATCATAGCCG
Organism: Timema californicum; assembly: GCA_902141385.1. Taxonomy (NCBI): domain Eukaryota; kingdom Metazoa; phylum Arthropoda; class Insecta; order Phasmatodea; family Timematidae; genus Timema; species Timema californicum. Next base: position 134,142 of record CABFOW010000277.1, read on the forward strand.
TTGCACCATGTTTAAGAAGGATGGGATGACGTCACATTCGGACCTAGAGCATCGTAAACATTCGATTTGGACTACGTGGCAGCCTGTTGCATTGGACCACCACCGTACACTCGACATACGTTTCCTCTCCTTGTTACCTTCCTTTGTTCCCCTTATCTAAGATCCTCTCAAGCCTTCTCTGAGGCAACTATTGTATTGCTCACACTTGGGGTGGAAATGTAAGACAACTCTTAGTTGGGAATTCATAAGCTAATTCTTTAGCTTGAACATTATATGTAATGTAATAATTATATAAATATATTTATATATTTAACTTTACTAAATTACGTTCAGCCTAAAATTAATAAAATAATGCTTGTTAATATTTGGAATCTTTTAGTAAATATTACTTTTGAATCCATACGTTATGATTTTTTTAAATTCATTGTTTGGCAAAAAAAATGAGATAAATTTATTAGAGTTAATTAATACGAGTTTATGTTATGATTTTGGATAAGAAATTTTTTGTCAACGTCTTTGCTTATGTAGGAATATGTAAAGCACTTTACTGTTGTTCTCAATCTTATTTGAACTTGTTAAATGTTTTAAATTGATGAAAAAAACCATTATTGGTATATAGAACGGTTGATCAAGATAGTAGTTCAGGTGTTTTCGGGTAAAAAAAACTTTGATATTAATATGGATTCTATACAATTGATTTGATCGTTACACATATAATGTTGTTATTTGTACCTTTTGGTCTTGTTAAATATTTGGATTTATGAAACTTAAACTTTTTTGTTAGAACAGTGGCAGTGTGACATTGCTAGGAGATATTAACTTTTAGTCTCTGTCTTTAAGACGTGTCAATTTTTGCTATAGGTAAAAAAAAAAATGTATGGGAATATAATTATATTATTTATTTCTGAGCTGGCTAATACTAGTAGTGGAAACAACCAGATGTTGGTTAGACGTAGACTTACCGTTTTTTTACTGTACTTTNAATTATCCCAGTAATTATATTATTTATATCCAATACCTACGGTACTTCCTTTATATTTTTCGGTGTTCTTTACTAAGACCGTTGAAGTTTGTACTCAATTTTGCAATAGTTAACTGATAATATTATATGATTTCACTTTACTATATTTATTTCCGAACTACGTATAAATCATTATTTTTACTTAAACACAAAATCTATCCCCGTTTAATGACAAACAGAACTTCAACACATAGGATGAACAGTTTCCTAAACTTTATATTACAACAAATGTTGATTTACTTAACAAACAGAACTTCCACACATAGGATGAACAGTTTCCTAAACTTTATATTACAACAAATGTTGATTTACTTCTTAAATTCTTGGATTGTTAATCTTAACCTCTATATTGGCGGTGATACCGCAAGATAGTTCTTTCTTTAGGGCTTTTGATAACATATGCTGAAAATATTGCTCACGTACACTGACATTCCGATTTTTTTCCTCTCCTTGTACTATATGTATGCTCACAAACTGTTCTAGTTAATAAACGTTTAAAAGAGGCCACAAAGTAAGTTAGGCCTATGTAGGTGGGCAGGTCAGTAGGCAGGCAAGTATGTATGTAGGTATGTTTGTATGTATGAATGAATTGAATACGTTGTACTGTTTTATATTTTCTCATTTAGTCATTTAGAGAAGGTTTTAGTATCGCAAAAATTCTCGACCACGATATTATTTATGGATCTTGACGTTTATGTCCCTCCAACTTAAAATAAGTGAGTATTCAGTCCTTTATCCTCATGCCTGTCTGTCTGTCCCTCCATATATCTGTCTATACCAGGAGATGCAGTCAAAAAATATTTATGAATTTCGTTCAAACTTAATATGGTATATGCTTATACCAGAGGTGAATTTAATTCTATTAATATAATATTAACTATGGTGTACTGATGAATAGTTTTTGAAATTATTAATAATTATAAATTAGCTTTAAAAATTTGTTTAAAAATGATTATCCGGTGAATATTTTACGTGATAAGTAAAACTGTATACTTGTTTTTTGAGGAAGTATTTAATATGATTGGGTTTTAAAATTTTAAACTTCTTAAAAATTCATTTTATATTAAAAAAAAGTGTACATGGCAAGAGTTTATTATAATTAATATAATTTTTTTTTCTTAGAATAAGGAACACATTTGTTTTGAAATTCAACACTTTGAACCGTGGCTACAAACTATAACCAGCATACCTCCGCCACCAAGAGTACATCCAGCACTTACCCCAGTTAACGGCTATACGAAGCAAGAAGTCATACCAGCCGACGACTGTGTCCGCCACTGAGAGTAAACAATATCTGGGGCCGGTCGGGAACGTGCAGTGTTTCCACTGGAATAAACCCCCGTAGTGGTTGGTGCGCAAGCGCGGCCTCGTGGAGCTCGTGGGAGCTCTAGTGCTAAGTGTGTCCACCCCCACCCCTCCAACCCATCTTCTACTACTTCACAGCGTTGTGCGCAGGCGCTGATGAGGTAATCCAAGCGCTTATTTGCTGTAAATGACATCACCTTACGTCGTGTAATCCCTCCTCATTTCTCCCGCTGTTACAAGCAGAATATAAGCGAGTGCTTAGCGACTCTTAGTAATCTTTCACGCCAATAGTTCTAAGGAACATCTTAGAATGTAAGAAGCCGAAATGTTGGGGATTTAAATAATACAACTTTTTGTAACTAGTATGCTAGTGGGAAGGGTTTTGCGTACTGATATTTAAATATTTAGTCGCCTTTTTGTGCACTGGAAGAAGTTTGAGTTTAAATTATAATAGGTTTTTAGGCATGTTTTTATATTATACAGAAGTCACGGAAATTGTCTTTTAAAATATATTTATTGTGGTTAATTTAGTTGAGTTGAGATTAGCGTATTAGTTGACCTTTTGTCTTTCTACGTTGAAATAGATTAGCGTATTAGTTGACCTTTTGTCTTTCTACGTTGAAATTGTTTATTAAAGTTTTGCCTGAGGAATAATCCTTTACGCACCGGCGTACAATTTATGTTATTCGTAGGTATAATGTAGTTAGAGTTAGAGTTAATGGCATGGGACAGCCTAGATTTCTATAACTGCTTTTTGTACGTACTTTGTTTTTGAGCCAGTCTTCTGTGATTTGAATTCAAGGTAGCTCTTATATGTTGCTTGTAGAACCCCTATTGAGAGATTGTACATTACGGACATTATTAGAGCAATATTTCTATGTTGTAAACTAACTTTACTGCTTGTCCAATAATTAACTATTCATAGACTCTGATTATAATTTTGATTGTTTGGAGAATTTATTTTATGTTAAATATTAAATGTATAATATCTAGCGTAGAGCTCGCACCCTTGTGTTATCTTATAAAGTCGTAAACTTGCATATTTACCAGTAATTAATTAACTCTGATTATATTTTTGATCAACTGGAGACAATTTTTTTAATGCTTAAAGGTCTAATATGTTTGGTAGAAGTCGCAACCTAATGTCATCTTATAATGTTATATATTCAAATATTTATCTGTTATAAATAACATTGCAAAAATACCCTAATAGTAACAACTCCTGATTTTATTTAACTTTAACTCTAACTCCCTGGTAAAAATAAACAAGGGCACTGGGTTTGGGTGGATTGAGTAGAAGTCATTAAAGGTTCCTGAGGATTTATTTGTATATTTATCTTTGTATAACACTCTCGCTGTTGTGATAATTTGGTCTAAAATGAAATGGACGCTACCACCACAGGGTAGGGTTGAACTTAATATGATTTTCATGAATTTAATTAGCACTTCAGCTGTGATGTTTTGCTGGGTAAATTAAAACTATCAATTATTTTCCTTTGTATGCACATAAACATTTTAAGTTAAATAGTCTCATTTAGACTTATAGTGTCATACTGTTCTTGATTTAATCATAATTAGGGCATATATTATAAACACCTATGTAAAATTTCTAAGTATTTAACCTTTCCCTAGATATTTGCACGGTTTGATTGAAGGAATTAGGATATACTTCAGAAATATACCTGCATTTGTCTGGAGAGAGAGAGAGTTTAAAACATTTAAGCAAAAAACCGAGATAGTGACGTCCACTTTCCCATTAGGTAAAGATAGGTGTAAATGAATCAATTAGAAAACCAAAGAAATAGAGCAAGATCATCAACACTGAAAGTAGAGCTACTATAGTGGTATTGCGATAAAAATTACCTTTTAGAAAAAGAATTATATACAAGTATATAAGCGGTCAACATTAATACTTTATTTTAATCCTGACCTCTAATAACCATTAGAGTTATACAATTATTCACTAATCAAGTTAATGAGTTGAAGATGAAGAAGGACGAATTTTAAATGATATGTAGGCCTACCCGCATCTATGTGGAGGAAGAATGGAAAACTATTTCTGACAAAACCACGCTCAGTACGCCTGACCAGGGTTATAGCTCCAATATCCCCATCATCGGTGACCTAATATATAAGTTAGGATACTACCGGAGTGGTGGTTTAGACAATGTGGCCACAGAAGCGGTTATCATTGATATTATTTTAATGTTAGAGTAATTATATAAAGAGGAAGAGTTTAATCCCAGCCGACACACTGGAAGGAATGGGGGTTACAAACTGGGTCTATCTATCTACAAAGTAATTGCCCTTATTTGTACTAATGCGGATGTGATTTCTCAATACTACCTTACTCATCATAATCCATAATATTAAAGCGTTAATTGACAACGTTATTAATGGTGGCAAATTAAAAAATGGTGGGAAGTGAATTAAAAACAGGAAAATATTTTCTGGTCAAATTTTAGGATCATTTAATAGATAATATATCTGGGGTTCAATCCTCGCTCCCAGCACAAATTTATCTGATTACCAAACCCTTCCTTCACCTTTGACAAGACGTGTATTAATCACAACTTGTGAATATGTGGAATGCCAGGCCTCCACCGTGGTTTGGATTCCACGTTAAACTGAAGGTCCTCCATTTCATCTTGCAATCACCCTACCATTACACATTAGCGTAAGTGCGTATAACCCGAACGGGTAGTAAGACGCNGGTGCTAATAATAATAATAATAGCTAGTAAATATCCCGAATGTGTATAAAAGTATTCTATGGTGATATAAAAATAATGATGTTGAAACAGAGCGTGACAAAATGTTATAGAAACATCAATAAATGTTTTTTTTCCCCCATTACATATCTAGCTGGTACAAAACTAATTAAGCAGTGAATTGTATAAATATAATTAAAGAAGTAACACAGCTGCCGAGTGTCCATACAATCACAGTTTTTGTTGCCACGTGACGTATCACAGATCATACTATTTAATTTTCAAGCCTGGGGTGAAGTCCGTAATGAACAGAGAAATCACACGTGACACAACAATTTTTTTTTCTTTTGCAGCTTGTTATTTTCAATCAGTAGATAGAAAATGGTGGAGGGGAACAAGGTTGATGAAGAGAAATTGGTGCTATTTGGTAATATAACCATCGTAATGATTTTGGATTGCATGTACTGTGAATTTGCAATCAATGAACTGTGTGTGTGCGCAAATATCCACCACCAACCATCCTTTCCTTTCCCACACCTCAAATGTTTTAATTGAATATGCAAATTATTCCACCAGTATGTTGCACCCAATTAGTGTCGGGATTAGCGAAATCGAAAACAGAATCTTGATGTAGTCGGGTCAGGGATAATACCGTTACATGAAGGGGGCGCGTGGTGTTTCTTGATCGAAAAACGACGGAAGAATTGGGGCTGGGGGAGAAAATTTGCTCCTATCCGTTTAAAGGTGTTTGTTCTGCAACACTATCCAGAGTTAATTTGAAGGAATTAGATGGAGCACTACGATGATATAAGGTTGATTAATTAATCATGAGTTATTGAGTCCTATTAGGCTTAATATCTTAATTATTTGAGAACTCTGGACTCAATTAGGGTTGCCATATCCGTATCCTGATAAAATTAATACACTCTAAAGATGATATCGTGAGTGTAGTATGGTTTTTTATTTACCTTTTTTTTTAAATAATTTTTTGTTAAAATACCACCCATATTTAGGGTTATAACAATTGGTTAATTTCAGTCTTATTCCATATTTAAGTGTTTTTATTACATTGGTTTTATTCGTAACTTAAAAGAACTGTCAATTATTCAACTGCGAACTGTGGGAACAGGTCCCATTTTGTACACACAGAGGCTATGTTTCGGTTTTCTGCTTTCAAACTCCACACAAAAATGTCACTAGCACCAAATAGAGCTTGTTGTCTTTAACGACCACTAGGCGTTAGTGTCACGACAGAGTACAAGCATGATCTTTTATTCAAATAAATAGTGAACATAAAGCAATACAATTAGTTAAGTTATGTTATGTACAGTAGTCCCATGGCTTCTTTGGTGCTGACTTACAGCTGACAGCTGACGGCTTTGAAAAGTTAACAGACCAAATTATGTATCCCTACGCCAAACCATATTATCTGCAAAGACATGTGTTTAGCAGCTATCACTTCTGACAGTCAAAATTTAGGTATATACCTAAATGTTGACAGTCAGAAGTCAGGTGTGAGCTGTCAGTCACCACGAAAGAAGCCACGGGGCTACTGTAGTTATAGTTCCTTAATTTTGTCATTTAAAAAAATATGTGTTTGTGAAAAGTAAGGGTAAGATGTTTTACCATTTCTAAAATAGTACAATATGTACTCTTAAAAGATAATGGTTGGTAACCCTGGACTTAATTCTCACCCAGAAATAAACTTCCTAGCTAACCGTTCAGGTGTTGTAAGTATTAGAACAGTAAAATCCACACGTCCAAAGCCCATGTAAATTATTTTCTTTGTTTCACAATTCATGTGATGGCTGCTACTAAATTGTTACTGTAGCTGAGCTATAATATGATTTTGATAGCAATAACGGCAGAAGTTAGTTACCAAAGTCACTAAAACCATTTTAATAGATTTATATGTCAAGTCATGTTATCTCAAGCTTTCACCTTTTATACGTATTATCAATACCTATCGAATAATACAAATAATATAGTAAAATGTTATACACGTTGGTCGCTAATAAATAAGTTTAAATTCTCTCTACTGTTATTCCAACCAAAATAAGAGTATAGTTAAATTAACTTTTTTAATGCCTCTAACCATACATTCGATGTTTATGCATTTAATAATACCAATAGGGTAGTGAAGAGAAAATAAATACTTAAGAGTAGACTACGATACAATAACTAGATTATAAAATAAAAATACATTTTATGAAATAACTTACTTTAATATATAATGGAACAAATAACAATTTGGATGTATATTACCTCAGTGTCGGAGAGTTTTTAATTTCGGAGGAAGTGGGTTTGATAAGCTATTCAAACTTACTGTACTTGTATCTGCACGAACATGTTATTATATAACCACATTGACAAGCTCAGTATCGTTTTATGGTCACATGTAGGTAAAGGTTCGATCCACGGAGAGGAATAAAAGTGGACAACCATTTAATAAAAACCACCTTCAGGACACCCAACCGGGATTCAAACTACGACCCCCTAGTCAACGATAGTCGATCCTAACACAAGAGCGATGCGTTAAACCATGTTAACACCGATACGGGTAGATACAGAAATAATATCTTCATCACATTATATGTACACATCTCTTTCCTCCCTCATCCCCTAAAGTACTTTCCAGGGTACGCGTACATGAAATGTGAACAAAAAAGTGTTTTTTATATATATATTTCGAGTTAAATTTCCGCCGAAAATTAACTATTATAGCGTTGAGAATCCTTACCATCCCTCTGTCGGTATCACAGTTCCCAGTGAATCCGTCATCAATATCTGTAACTAACACTTACGATGGAGGAAGGGGGGGCAGATCTATCCACTGGAATTGATTGGAACGTGCCCGATAGCAGTGGCTTGGCCCCTTCCTTTTGATGGTCAGTACATGTAATCTGGGCAATCACACACTCGCAGCCAATACACATCCTACTTTATATGCTTATGTAAACCCACCCCCTTTCCCAGCAAACTACTCTCTACCTCCATTACTTCAATAATTCAGTAAATGAGGGATTAATTCCGCGAAACAAAAGGAGAAGTGGGGCGGTATGTTCGTTAGTATAGCTGCCCACAATGTTGTAAATGGTTATTACATCTATTACAAACGTACTCTTGAAAATGTATTGGTAGAATTCAGAAACATAATTAAAGGTATTTAATTATGTGATTAGTAATTTAAACTATAAGCTGCACAGGTGGGCACACGCACTAAATATTAAATTCGTTTTGTTTATTTGACAAGTGAAATAGAGTTGGGGGGTTTGAATACCTTTTTTTTCTTTAAAATATTTTCAACCACTACTCCACACAAGTTCGCCTAAATTAATTTTCTCATTTCTACTTTATTAGTTCAATTAAATGTAAATAGCCCAGATGTATAGAAAGAACAGAAAATAGACCTATTCAAAAAAAATTATAATTTGAAATCGTACTTTTAATATAGCTTATTTTAAAGCTGATAAGATTGTCTTCATAGTATTTCAACAAGCAATCAGGATTATTGGCACTTTTGATTTTAAAACTGTACATTCAAGTTCACTAATAGCTGCTCTAAAGGGGGTGGAAGTACAAGATTACACTATCCCCGATCAAGTCAAACGCCAAAGCTAAATTCAGTTTGCCTGTATTTGTTTGCAATTTAATTTAATTTTTGGGATATTACTTGAAATCATCTTAAGTTATTAACAAATGTTATTTTTACTGAAATAATATGCAGACCTATCTTGAGATTGATTAATAGCCCAACATATTTTTAACATATTAAATAAGATTTTTTTTAAACGTTAATTAATTACGATTTTATTAATGTCAAATTGAGAAGAAAGAAAATGAAAATGACTGATTTTAACATATAATAATAGGTTTAGTTGAACTATGAGCCCTCACTTTCTTAAAGGTTAAATAAACAAAAATTATAGCGGAATAAATAGTACATTCTAATTATCTAAAAGTAGAACGCAAGCTATCTAGGTCAGAACATATCAAGATTAGATGTACCCAGGAAAAAATTAATCTGCAACAACTTTCTTGATTGTCGAAGGCACAGAATTTGTATTAAATTTCAGCGACAGTGTATGGACACAAGCCGTAACTCAATACTTTTTTATTTTAAATACCTCAACTTCTGTTTGCTACATAGGAAGCCCATTATTATTAGCACCCTTTCATTCACTGACTAACGTAAATGATATAGAGATTACGACTAAGCTTTAAAATAAAATAAAAATTTGTTTTGAATTGTGAATCCTCCAAGTTATCGTCTTCAGCTTTTCCACTCTGTCGCTGAATCAGTTTAGTAAAATACTTCAACCTTTGCGTTACTTCTACCAGTCTTACTCCTTTAATTGCTCCCTTTACATTCCTCTAGCAGCTACACTTTGTGTTATTTGCTCCTCCGAGCTCTTTCTTGCTCTTCCTAATGGTATTTTTCTTACATACTTCATCTCAATCATTTGATTTGGAACTCTTTCCTTTCCCATACTTATTATATGGCTATATTATCTGAGTCAAACTTCCTCTACTATCTCATGTATTCCCCAATCTTGTCAGTACAACTTCATTGCTAATCCTGAATTTCCTCATTAGAGCTAAAAGGCTCTTCAAAATATCCCTTCCCAAGGCCTCTATGAAATCAATGCTCTTTTTAAAATACTATTAAAATTTGAAGTTTTAGAGCTATTCATGTGAGTATTAGCTTTAATTTAAAATAATTGGTGGAAATAGGTTAGGTATAACTTTGGTTATCGTTGTTTATAAAATATATTTCAAACACCTTTTAATTACATTCATGACTCAGGTGAATCTAATCCTTAGACAAACATTAAAAGAGTTATTACCAATTGAATAGTCTCAAAGCTTTTACCGGCAACACATTCATAATTAATTGAGTGCGTCGTTTTAATGAAGACCTTAATGGTACAGTAGACACATAAGAAAATACACACAGAAATAACATAGGCCTGATGTAATATTACTTTCAACCTGTTTATCATTAGGGTTATTTATCGGCCACTTTCTGAACCAATTTCTTTTTTTTCCCTGTGTATTTTAACCAGTCCGGGGAATCCGCTTTTAATTACATTAATAGGGCAAAGATAGTAAAGGTAAAATATAAAAATGATTTGCTGGCATCTCCTGGGAGGGAGAGAGAAAATATATTTAGGAATGAACACTCTATTTACAGACACAAAAAGCTATACGATCTTATCATTTATCCCACATGCCCACAAATGTGGATAATGTTTCTTAGAATACGAGTTAAAAAACTAAGTTAGATAAATCTAAAACAGACACAACACCCATATTTTCACTGTGAAAGAGAAACCCCAATATTAACAATTGACCATTTTTCGGCTGAACTGTGATTTGAGCCTGGAAGCCTTAGGTTACTGGGCAGACACCTTACCACCAACTGTGCTTAAGAGTCCAGCAGGTTTTAATTTAATGATTAATTTTTATTTTCTGGCAGTATTTGATTTTATGTATCAAGGGTACTTGTATCTAGTAATTTATTTGGTATTGGTTAAGATTGTGCGAGCTAGCACGGTCATATATTAAATTCAATTAAATCGTGTTAGTTAAATTGAGTTAATTATTTGATAAATCTTTTTAAAATATTTTAAGGTAAATTACAAAACATACATTGATTGATTTTTGAATCTTTGTGATCTTATATTAAACTAGGATTATATACCATATTATTATGGATATATATTTATTTAATACTGGTGTAGTAATAAATAATTTAGATATAACATCAAACTACATATCATTTGATAGGGTTAATGAATTATAATATTTAGGAACAATTATTTTAACTAGCAAAAGTAATATTAGACTGGTAGGAGGAAAATAATACAGTCAGGAAATGATTGTTATTAATTTGTCAGTAAGTTGTTGGCTTCTCACCAACTGTCCAGAAATGTAAAACTCTTAATATACAAAACCGTAGTATTACCGGTTCTATAAGGGTGCTAAACGTAGTATCTTACCTTAAATGACGAAAATAAGTTGAGTGTTTGTAAACAGGGTACTTAGGAATATATTTGCTACAAAAACTGATGATGATAGTGGGGAGTGGAGTAGATACAAAATGATGAGCTGCATACTCTGTACTCACCACCAGACATTGTTTGGGTACTAAAATCTCGCAAGCTACGGTGGGCGGGTCATGCAGCGCGAATGGGAATATATAGAACTGCATTAAAGGTATTGAATGGCAAACCCAATGGGAAGACTCAGACGCAGATGGGAGGATAACATTTGGATAGACCTGAGAGAGATAGGTTGTTATGAGATAGACTGGATAGAATTAGCTCAATATAGGGATAGGTGGCGTAGTTTGGTGAGTGTGGTAATGAACTTTCGAGCTCCTAATGCCATAAAGTAAGTAATTAAGTACGTAAGTAGTAATAAATATGTTATTTAAATTTAAAGAATTGGGTGGTATTTTGGTATTTTTTTTAGAGTAATCTATCCTGTAATTAATAATACACATTACACCATTCTTTAATTTTAACCATCACTTTTAAATAAATCCACGTTTTTAAAATTAATCTACACTTATCGGTGGGTATGAGGTCTGATACTCAAGCTCGTTTAGTTTTGGCTGGGAGGTTGAGACTTGAATCCCAGCTGGGTGATCTGAAATAGTTTATTCCTAAATGATTTATTACTCTCCAGCTTCCTTTTAGTGGGTACATTTCCTCTAATAAGCTCTACTTACGTAATCTCTATACCTTGAGTATTTTTTCACTCCCTCATTGTCAAACTAGTCTATCTACCAGTGGAACTTAAATCCTAGACGTGTATAGTGAGAGTTTTTTCAAGCACCCCCTCCCCCTTAATTACACTCAGCTGTGGGTACATTTCGTCTATATTCTACCCACCTATCTACTCCCCCTTAACATAACTATAATAACTATAAGCCCTCTTCAGTGTCCGCATAGTATAAGGCAGCGTTTTACAAAGTGTGTTCTTTGGAACCCTAGGACTCCCGAGACCCCTTTAAGAGCTCCTTGAGACCTTAGAATGTATATGGGACTTTATCTTGGAAACATATTTTAACGAAAACCCAAAGCTCTTACATAGTGAATGCAGAATAAAACATGCATTTCCAGCAGCCAGATAATAAAGAGATTTGCAAAAATTTATAGCAATAACACTATACTAACTAAAAAAAATTTAAAAAAAAATCAATCCTAAGCTATGTGTAACAAATAAATGATTATATCTATTTATCAAGTTATTTATAATTAAATTAAATTAAATGTGGTTGGCATTAATAGATAATCCACTTAAAAATAAAATTGGGTGTCCGAATATTTTTTTAGGGGTGTAAAGGATTTCGGAGGTTGAAAAGATTGAGACAGTTGATCTAAGACATTACTCCTATAATAGACTAGACTTCGAATGACAGGGGATCGGGGTTCGAATCCCACTTAGGTGTAGTGAGGGTTGTTTTTACTAAATGGTTTTCTACTCTCCTTCTACACAAATACGGGTTCACTTCCCCTTAATCCTACCTAACCTCATTACTAGCACAATAGCGTAATTAGTATATATGCGTATAGCTCGAACGGGTAATGAGATGCGGCGCTGAAAAAATAGTTATTATTATTATTAGCACCGCGTCTTACTACCCGTTCGGGTTATACGCACTTACGCTAACGTGTAGTGGTAGGGTGATTGTGGGATGAAATGGAGGACCTACAGTTTAACGTGGAATCCGAACCACGGTGGAGGCATGGCATTCCTCACATTCACAAGATGTCTTGTCAGAGGTGAAGGAAGGGTTTGGTATTCAGATAAATCTATGCCGGGACCTAGGATTGAACCCCGGCCGCCAGCATAGGAGTCTGACACCTTACCCCTAGACCGCCAGGTCACCTGAAAAAATAGTTGATTGCCTATGAAATAAACACGTGGTGGGAGAAAAAATAACTTTTATCCAGGATGAGGATGGAGATGTAGTAAGCAAAATATAGTTTATTTTCCAACATTTCTAATCACTCGTCCAAAAGGAACCATTATTTCCACTTTTGAGATATACTTTCAGCGGTTGAATTAAATCCGACAACTGTCCCTCACCTCAACCCTACTGTCATTGCACGTCATTTCTAACACAGGAAGAGCAGCTGTAAGTAAGCGCGTGACTGACACAGGATACAGCAGAACATCTCAGTCTAGAGGCACGTGTCCTGTCCCATTCGTGGGGTCTTGCGGTAATCTCGCTACCAGGGGAGAATGGCACAAAAGAGGTCTGATGAAGGATGTTTCCGGGCGCATGCTTAGTGCTATGGTTAAGATCGAGGGTTAGATGGTTGGGCTAGAGGATGAGGGGGAGGGGAGGGGGAAGTTTAGCAACTGGTGTTTTGATTTTAACAAAGGGCTGCCGGCGGAGATTATTCATTATGGGATGACTAATGTATATTTAAGAAAACGTGAATATTTCGGTAACTTCGTTTGATTTGACGATCATTATCACTTTTATGGTATATATATATATATATATATATATGTGTGTTAGATTTATGGTATATATATATATATATATATATGTGTGTTAGACACTAATACCATATATGACTATCAGCAGTTAAACTAGCCACACAAGTGAGCACATGAATAAAGGTGTTAATCTCTTTTTATCTAACTTGTCGTTGATTGATTAAAGATTTTTGAAAATTTGAAATATTTCGTAAATGACCCAAAGATTTTGTTTAAAGTGTATATATGAGGTGTGTTGCACATAACAAATAAAAAATATTTACTTGTTTTTTGGTAAAGAAAATTGTTTTTAAGGTTATTTAACAATGATTTTTTTTTAAATTGGAACTATGATAAAAATGGGTTTGAGGATTTGGTTCAAAATGGGCATTTGGTAAGTTTTTAACAATGTCATTTGAGCGCAATTTTTGGAAAATATCTTTAACGATTTTTTTTTTCAAAAGGTTTATAAGGGTACTATTTCACATGATAAATAATGATTTATATTTATTTTTTCTAAATAAATTAATTTAAGGGGTAGTATTCTTGAGAGAGAGCTTTGAAAATTTGAAGTATTTAAATAAATTACATGTAAGGTTCATTTCGAGTTGGGTAACTTGGTATTCGTTTTCGTGATAAATAGGAATTTATTTTTAATTTTCTTACAAAAATAAAATGAATCTACCGGTAGTTTAAATATGATTTATTTTTGAAAATTCGAGTTTTTTTCTAAATGGTCTAAGCTTTTTTAATTGAAATTTATATTTCAAGAGAGTGTATTATTATTATTATTATTATTATTATTATTATTATTATTATTATTATTATCTAGACGATATGATTTTTTCCCAAGGAAAACTTCTTAGGAGTAGTTTTTACGCAAAACCTGTCTTTGATTATTTTTTTAGCTCCACGTCTTACTAACCATTTCAGTTATATGCTTGAAAATTTTGTTTCAAGCTAAAATGTACCAGGCCCATATCAGAAAGTGTGTACGATTTTGACGTACCATTTATTTTACAACAGCAATCTGAAACTTGGCGATGGTTTGCGTGCTTATGGAAACCTTAGAATGTATTTCTAGAGTATGTTTCTGTAACATTTGAAAATGTGGTGATATTGACTTCCTTAACCACGTTACCACTGGTCTGGATAGCTCAAAAACCAATAACCATAAAATGATGAACCTTTGAACTTGTACTAAGGGAAACCTCTGAGTCTGAACCCTGGGTGTATTTTTAAAATCATATTAATGGAACCATATACCTTAATATATTTGGACACTTCTGAGGGAACCCTTAGTAGCAATACAGTAGCTCCATGGCTTCTTTGGTGCTGACTGACAGCCCACAGCTGACTGCTTACGGCTTTGAAAAGCTACCAGACCAAATTATGTATCCCTACGCCGAACCTTATGATCTGCAAAAACGTGTGTTTAGCAGCTGTCACTTCTGATACACACAATTTAGGTAAATACCTAAATGTTGACTGTCAGAAGTCAGCTGTGAGCTGTCAGTCAGCACCAAAGAAGCCATGGGGCTACTGTACATCATCAATAAAGAGCCTAAACTTTATATTTGAGGAAATACCTAGGGTTTGTCGATTGAATGAATTACTTTTATTTACATTCAATAAAAACCTGATGCATTATACTTCGTGACCACCGATTCGGGTGGTAAAAAAAACCAACAATATATAAAGTGAAAAAAATTGTATTCAACAATGTACTTAAGCTTTGCTGGGTTCGTGCTTTTACACATGCTTATAACTTTACGTCTTTAACCACATGATAACCAGTGTGGGTAGTTTCAAAACCAAGTAATGTAAAACTTGTTAGAATTTCTTAGCAATAATAATATAAATGCACCTCCTCACCCATCTATATTTTACTTTTATTTAATGTGTCCTTGACGCCTTAGACTGTGTGGCCAGCGATCGGTAGCTACATGCCTTAAAGCTTAACTCTATCAATAGACTGGACTGTCAATGAATGGGGAAATCAGGTTTCGAGTACCAGTCAAGTGTATCGACTGTATTTTTTCCTAAATTATTTTACACTCTACCTCCATGCAGATTAAGGTACATTTCCTTAAAAATTGAGTTTACTCCTCAACAAATTAGTGTAATTAGTTCCTAGGCTTATAATCCGAACGGGTAGTAAGACGCAGTGACAAACCACTAAATACCCTAACGCCTCGCTATAGAATATTTTAAAAAAGGTCAATATTTACACGAGCTAAAGCATGGAAATATAATTTTTCTAGAGGGTTGGGTGGAGGGCTTTAAAATTTTACCATTCCTTTAGCCAGTACAAGTTTGTATATATATATATATATATATATATATATATATATATATATACTAGCAGTCCCGCACGGCGTTGCCCGTGAACCACTGTAGTATAATAATTATATAAGCTTGACAACCCCCCCCCCCACGCTGCCCGTTACCCACTGTGGTATCATAATTATATAAGCTTCACAACCCCCC
>CABFOW010000277.1:150432-170353 GCA_902141385.1 Timema californicum
TACTCAATATGCTCACAAAATTTCATGAGAATCGGTCAAGCCGTTTCGGAGGAGTACGGGAACGAACATTGTGACACGAGAATTTTATATATATATATATATATATATATATATATATATGTATGGACCGGTTCATCAAATTCCAGGGATGTTGCGGATACCCGATGGCCCCTTTCCCCATTTCTACGCCCATGTGTACGAGCGATTCACTGTTAACAAGAACAAAGGGACCGTGTTTTTCACACCTGGCCGACCCATTCATTCCAAACAACGCGTGGCGGAGCTCTTGCGCATCACCAACATCACGCACTAACTGAAACTGATTGAACAGCAGTTGTTTGGAAGTATGCGCTAGTGTCCGTTGGGATAGTTTTTTTTACTAAGGAGGATGGGGTGTCTCTTTTTAAAGTTCCATGATCGTTTGTATTGACCTTTAGGATACTTGACTAGAAATTGTATTTTTTGTGATCCAGTATTTAGGGAAAAAATGTTTGGACACAAAAAGTATATTGCAACCAACCTATAATTTTATGGAAATTAGTTAATAACATTTGGAGAAATTACATTACTTTTAAATAACCAATTGACGTAAATTATAAATAAAAAAAATCATAACTTCTTTGAAAAGATTGTTCCTCCGTCAGAAATAAAACTACTAAATTTTACGTAAAAATAAAAATTATAAGTAAATTAAAGTGTTTTAATCCACTTGAAAATTTATATATAATAATTTTCCTCCGTGAGAAATTAAACTATTAAATTTCACCTAAAATCAAAATTACGACGGAATTGAATTATTTTAATCCATTTAAAAATGTATTTATAATAATTAAGCTAAGTAAACAGGATTGCTTTCAATTCGTTGCAATATATATTATTTTACAGATCATTGGGCAAGTGCACATGGCAAACTTCTTTTACGTTTTTGAATTTCAAACTGAAGCTCAAACGATATTTCTTAGCACTGAGTTTTACTAACGCTTATGTGCTAATTACGCCAATGGTTTTAGTGATTGACAGATTTTAATTATTGAAGTGTACCCACATTTTTTTTAAGGGAGAGTTGGAAACAATTTCTGGTAGCCAACCTCAGTACATTCGACCAAGATTCGAGTCTCGATAACCCCGTCAACAGCAGTCTACTCGATTGCGAGAGTGGCCTGTTAGACAATGCGGACATCGAAGCGTGTTTCAAACAAATTAACATTTTATGGGCATGTTTGATTTAAATCCTCTCTTGTAGAAATTGAAAAATTATGTCTGGGCTTCAAGATAAATTTGAAGTCTATCGTTATTATTATTGGCACCGCGTCTTACTACCCGTTCGGGTTGTACGCACTTACGCTAATGTGTAATGGTAGCATGATTGTGAGAGGAAATGAAGGACCTACAGTTTAACGTGGGATCCGAACCATAGTGGAGGCCTGATATTCCACAAATTCGCAACAATCTCTCTCTCTCTCTCTCTCTATATATATATATATATATATATAGAGAGAGAGAGAGAGAGAGAGACTGTATATATACATATACATATACGAATATATATAGAGAGAGAGAGAAAGAGAGAGAGAGAGATTGTTGTGAATGTGAGGAATGCCAGGCCTCCCCTATGGTTCGGATCCCACTTTAAACTGTAGGTCCTCCATTTCATCTTACAATCACCCTACCATTACACATTAGCGTAATATATATATAAATCAAGAATATGTTTATTGAAAACGGAGCACACCCACGTTGAAGCCTAACGTCAGGGGTATGGAATGTATTTCTTTAAATGATGTCATTCTGTATTTTTTAAATTAAACTCATAATATAAAATGGCTTGTGACTTTGTGGTTTATAGTTTAGAGCACTATTGGTATATTTCCACCTCATTAGAAGCTACATAAATTTTTAAATCTTAATCGTGTGGTGTTACAGTAATTTTGATACATTTTATGTTGTGTGACAACACCTCTTTTTTTGAAATCTGTTAACGTTGATCAAACAACGCATACCAGGAAGGTCACATTCATCATTAAACATCCTCCACCTAACTAACTTAAACCTAGCACACACACAACACCCAGTCCCCGGCTGTTAATTCTTCACTTTTCACTATAATTTTACATTTATCAGCCATTCCATGAATCGAACCCTAAACCTTTAACTTTGTAGGCATATACGCTACCGATTGCGTTGGATGATATCTTCAAAGAACAAACCACTATTGGCATACAATCCAAACTGGTAGCAAGACACGATGAAAAAACAATAACAAAAATACACTATTTGAGTTTTGCAAGATAGCTAAACGTCTGAAAAGCGTTTCAAATATTCAAAAGGTGGACTCTCAAAGCGAGAAATTGCTGCGCAGACGTTCAGCTATAACGCAATATTTACTAATACGATGCTTTATTTTAAAATAAAGTCGAAAGTTTCTTACAGGGTTCTTTTTCTTTAACAACCTTATAGTTTGAGTTTTATTAATAGAAAAATAATGTGTAAAATTGTGACATTAGCTTATTTTCAACGATTTTTAAGCACATTTTTGAATCTATAAGGCTAGGCTTGATGAAAATATGCTCTATATTTAGTCTTCCTCTAGAAGGTTCAGTCATTTTTGATTGACTCACAAGATAAAATTTTAATATATTTGAGAACTATCAGCGAGCTTTTTTCTTTAACCTGAGATAAGAAGTTTCGCGGTTATTTTACCTTCTTTCTTTTTTACGTGAAAAAGAGTTGTTGCAGGTGAAGGCTGTACGAAGTGGAATATCTGATTGGACAGAATAGAGTAGTAGTTCCAGAAAACGATACAGACCATTGAATTTTAATTCGGTTGGCCTGACAGCGATTGATACTTTCTCTCTGACCAAGGCGGCCGGCCGCCTTAACATTAATGCCTACTTGAAGTGTTCTACCAAAACATTTTTTTCCTGACTATGTGAGTATATTATTTTAAAACAATTCAACTATGTTTTGGAGCCACATAGGTGGTACACAGATTAATATGTTAAGATTATCTACTCCTGCTTCCTAATGACAAAGAGGTCAGGGTTCGCATCTCTGCTGCGTGTACCTAAGGCGTTTTCCCCTAAATTGTTTCCCACACTACCCTATTACACAAATTTAGTTTACTCTAATGTTATACCTTCCTCATTCCAACCATATTAATGTCATACGTGTGAATATCCAGAACGGATATTTTGGCGCAAGGAAAAAAATAAAATAAATAAAAAATTGGAAAAACCAGTAAAGACCAAAATTAGAAATATTCAAGGAATCAAGGTTATAATTACTAACTTATAGTCCAATATATATAAGGTAAGAGGTAGCTTTGTTGACAGTTATAAAGGTTCTATTACAATTGTAATATATAATATAAATATAAATATAGTATATGTATAATATAAATTAGGTTATGGTAAAATTAAAGTAAAATTTCATCAATGTTGACCGTAAAAATAGGTTTATATCTTCTAGAAATACTTTATTACTATCATCCTCTTATCACAAACCACTGGTGGTGTGTATTTAGTTTTGATTTATATTAATAACCAGTTAAAGTACCAAGCGTTGCGGAGAAGAATTGTTTTTACTTTATTAATAATGCGTGGAAGGTAACATTAAATTTACTGCCTCTAAGCACCGAGTACGTAGCCCGTGGCCTTTTTGATTCCAACATGTCTTCAGGTTCGTAAAAAAAAATCCAGCTTTAATATGTAAATATTCGTCCACAGGGGATACTAATTTTTAAAATTTCAGAACTCTGATTTGGGTAGATATCGTGCAATGCACATGGTAGATAAAAAAATACTCTGCATTTTATTAATATCGTTTTGTTTCCGACTCAGTCTTTAATTCATTAAAGAAAATTATAATCAAAATTCTAAAATTCTTTCTTTGAGACGCACATGTTTGTAAACAAAGTCTACTGATTTTTACAATTTCAGACCTCTTAATGCGGTAGATATCGAACATTTTTCATGCCATACAAACAAACTTCATTTTATTAATAAATATGTTATAAGAAGATGGATGGATTAGAACCGGAAGACATCTATTAAAGAACCAAGATACCAGATTTAAGTCAATGAAGCAGACACCTGACCCTGGCACGACGCTCAGTTGGCATATTCACAAGTGACCGGGTGGGTGTATTTTTAGTGACATCTTAAAATTAATTTCCTTTAAAAAAAAATCAGGTATGTGAATGAAATCATCGTTTAAGAGAGGCGTATCCTTTTTTCTAACACTCATAACAATTGGAGCTGACATAATTTCAACATTCTAAGATAATTATTGATATTTCTTTCAAGAGCGTGACGTTCCCCAATGAGTATCCTTATTCTTATAGATGAAAAGCACTAGAACAAATTAAAGTATACCATTTTTAACTCTACCTTGTTTTTACGGGTTGTCATATTTCATGAAATATTCTCTAATGTAAAGGAAAGTATTAGTAAACACAAAAAAGACAACCTCAAAACTAATATTATTTAAAATAAATGTGTAATCCTCTTACTCTAAAGATAATTGGATGAGAGCCTCCCATGAACCACTGGCGATCAACCTTCGAGGAAGGTTCTGGAATGTTTGTGGGGCACTCTCGCATCAGTCAAATAGTTCCAAATTCTCTGAATAGGACGTTTGGCTAGACTCAAAACCTTGTAGACGAAATGTATAATATTATTCTGAGAATGGTTCTTAATATCATATATTTCCTAATATAAAACATGAAGCCATGAAACCTTATAGCTCTGATCCTCTTTGTGTGTGGTACGAATTTGTTTAGATAGGAAGGAACTTTAAGACACATAACCTTAATTAAAGCGTTTTCATGTGCTTAAACGTATTCTCATGTAACCTGTATCTCTCACTTTCGATTGACAATATAAAGGATTATGAAATAAAGTAATTTTTTTATCAATGTTGATCGAAAATTAGAAGAAAAAGTCTATTTTCTAAAAGTTACCTTCAACCAGAATCCTGCTATAACTAATTACACTAAAACTTTGTATATATTTTTTATAGCCCCACGTCCTACCATTAGTATTAGCACCGCGTCTTACTACCCGTTCGGGTTATACGCACTTACGCTAATGTGTAATGGTAGGGGGATTGTGAGATGAAATGAAGGACCTACAGTTTAACGTGGAATCCGAACCATGGTGGAGGCCTGGCATTCCCCACATTCACAAGATGACGTCCTAATATTCATCATTCATATGTACTAGTTACGATGATGGTCTTAGGGATGAGGAAGGTTATATTTAAAGTAGGCGTACCAGCATTTGGGTGGAAATAAATTGGAAAAACATTTAGGAAAAAACCCCTCAGTACACCCGATTGAGATTTGAACCTTGATCTCCCAATTATTGGCAGTTTAGTATATTGCAAGAGCTGTGACTTCTATCATACAACTAACGAAGTGGGATACTTTGTATTATTGTGTTGGATAGAAAATTCTAGTATAAACATTTTACTCAATTAAACTTATCCGGTTTTAGGATTTAGACATTAGGGAGCCAATTATATTTAGCTACGAGTATTATAAAATTAAGTAAAACGGGAACTATTTTATTTAACATTCATATTATATAAAATAACTTGGGAAATAATGGTACTCGTGTAGCAATAAAAAGAGGTAAAATAAATTGAGAAATATACATATTATATACTGACCTGAATTTAAAAAAATCACTCAGTATCTTACCTTTAAATTGAGGTCAAGATTCAAAATTAAAAGATGCGCAAGCTATAATCATTTATAATTATAAATATTAAGTTTGAATCAATATTATCAAATCATATCAGTTATATCTTCAGGTATAGATCGACACAGATGTACATAGGGAATTTTCAAATAATTTTTTCGGGGGTTCAGAGGTAAATAAAACTTAAATATTTATCATAATATTGAGTGAGAGAATTTTCACTATTACTATATATTTTCTCCGAGAGAGAAATTAAAATTGAGATAAAACAATTTGTTTGATTCATAATTTAGTGAAAAGCCATTATTTAATAAAATAAATGGAAAACACTTAGGACGGTACAAATTAAGAAAAAGATACATTGTTAGTTTAAGCATTAAGGGAAATTGCTGTGTATAACATTATACTGTGTAGTTTCACATTAGTCAATGAATACTTTCTTGAATATTGCCACCCCCATGACGTGGGTGGATCAAAGTGTAGATAACCCCAATGGTCAGTTTAAATAAGAAAGATTTTGTATTCCAGACCATTACATACATTATTGTCTGCTTAATCGTCTTAGAGTTAAATGACTTAGCACTTCAATGAACCCGCACCCTTATTTAATGGCCCCTTTACTATATTTCTAGATAAATTCAAAGCGTCTGATACAAAACAAATTAATTATAAACTCAAAGACCCTAGTTCTCAACCCTCAAGGGGCACAGTACCATTCTCGATAATGGTCCAGACGTCTCTTTGATAATCACGTACAAACAATATGTGTCAAACACACTAGACATTTTGCACTGTGGAATACGTCATTAAAGCAAGCTGCGAGTGAATTATAAAGCGAGTCAGTCCCCCTTTGGTGGTCATGGAAAGAAAATTCTTTCGAGTTGGTAAGCTTTTGTCTTTGAAAGAATTTACAACCGTCCAACCCTAAAGCGGGGACAAATTATTCGTCGTTGCTTTAATCTAAGTTGCGGGATAGCTCTAAGACGGTCTAGTACAACTGGGCGCCACCATATGGGCACCGCCAACCGGGTGCGGCCAACTGGGCACGTGCGAACTGGGCGTTAAAAGAACACTTTTTTTCTTTTATTTTTAATTAACTTTTTTCTAGTATAATGCAATGCACTTTTTTAGAATATAAAAAATGCACAATTTTTTAATATATTCTTCGATTAAAATTAAAAAGTGATGGGTAAAAACTAAACTTAACTTTTTCTTAACTAATATTTTTCAGCGCAACATCATATATTTTTCAATTATGTAAATATTCATTTTTGGAGTTGTTTAAAAAAATCTTAGTGGCGGAAACTTAATTAATTAATATTTATAAAGTTAACCTTACCTAACCTAACTATTGCAATGCATTAATACAAGCCAAAGAACATTTAAATAAAATATGATATTGCGCATAATCAAAGAGTGCATCTTTTGCTTTTAATCATCACTTTTTAATTAAAAAAAATAAAAGTGCATTGCATTATGCTAGGAAAAATGTGAAAAGAAAATTAAAGAAAAAAAGTGGGGTTACTTGTGGCGCCCAGTTGTTCTTGCGCCCAGTTGTCCTGGCAATCACTTGTCCTGGCGCCCAGTTGTCCGGATCCGGCTCGAAGAATACTCACATTACTGAGGAATTAGGTGATATTTATTTCGAAAAGCTGGTTTTTCACTTCCGAGACTTTTAAACATCTGTGCAATAAAGTGAATATAACGTGATGTGTATAAGTTTAAGGTGAGATTAAAGGAGATCCTAGAAAAAGCCAGTGTGTTTTGCAGTTTTTATGGCAAAATATTTTTTTGGCCAAAATAAATAAAATATTGCCCCAGTACAAACATAGAGTTTAATTTTCTTCACATGTTGATATCATCAGTTTCTGAATATCCGTCATGAGCATGGTGGCATGATCTAACAAACTTTTTAATTGAAGATATATACTTGTCATTAAATTCCAGAATACCCTTGACCGATATTAAACAATAATTTATGATATCATCAAGTGAGGAAAATTAAATTATATGTTTGTACTGGAGCAATATTTTATTTGTTTTGGTAAAAAAAAAAGTGTTACCATAAAAAGTGCAAAAATACTGGCTTTTTCTCTTGAACCCTTCCATCTCACTTTAAGCGGATCGTTTTTAAAATATGTAAAAGTATCCGTTATAGTTATACGCATATAAGTTAACTAGGCTAGTTTTATAATGATGAGAAAGGTTAAATTGTAAATTAAATGTAACAGAATTTGCATTTGGAAAGATATTGTGATAAAACATTTAGGAACATCTATTTTAGTGACACCCATCCGGCATTCGAGCCCCAACTGCTTTTTCAAAACGCACCGCGTCTTATTAACTTGTTTGAGTTATACGCTTATGTAGGCCTACTCACTACGTTATTGTGTATGCGTGGAAAGAGACTGTAAAACTATTAAAGAAAAACCACCCTCACTACAACAGACCGGGATTCAAACCCCAATCTCCCTGTCATCGGCAATCTAGTCTATTTTGAGAGTGGCATCTTATAGCGTTCTTGGACCCACCTCACTGACATAGCTAGTTAACGTGTTAGTTTCGTGTTGCGCCTGACTGGCGAGGATGAGGAGATCAAGGTTCGAATCTCGGTCGGGTGAACTGGTGGTGACTTTTCGGTTTTCCACTCTCCCTCCACAGACATTTGAGTTCACTTCCTCTGAATTAAACCTCCCCAATCCCTAACTAACTAGCTTAATTAGTACTTAAGTATATAACCCAAAAGGTTAGTAAGACGTGGTGATATGATATAGTGTTCTGTACCATGCGGCCACCGAGGCTGGTGACTCAATTGCTACCAGCAAATCAAACTAAATGTGCTTGACATTTTGACCACGTGCATAACGGCTTGGGTGGGTTGATTGTTCTTAGGCAATTCACCGTTAGAGGCTATGCAATCTAGTTAAAGGCTTACGGCACGTAGAGCCTCCTGATCTCGATGCAGTCTCATCTTGCTTGATGAATCTCTAAATTAAACTATCAAGAATTATTCTTAAATGAACCTTTAGAAGATCACTAACTAAAGAAAGGTTTGTACTTAATATGTTATTTCAGATTTACCGACACTTATAATGAGCTAAGGAGACAAATATATTAGTATCTTCCATTGTTAATGAAACAATAGCCGAAACTATTGTTAATGCATTTTAGTGGGGATATTCCCTCTTAGATATCATTCTGAAAATTGAAAAATGACACCTGGACACGGGAATCGAACCCAGGACCTTCGGCTTAGTACGCCAATGCTCTTACCACTGAGCTATCCAGGATTCGTCCCGTGCCCATGGTCATTCTTCGCTCTGCCTTAAACTATGAGCGAAGAATGACCATGGGCACGGGACGAATCCTGGATAGCTCAGTGGTAAGAGCATTGGCGTACTAAACCGAAGGTCCCGGGTTCGATTCCCGTGTCCAGGTGTCATTTTTCAATTTTCAGAATATGATATCTTCCATTGTGACGAGCTATAGTGACAAATATATCCTTGTAGTCCCTTGCGACCATTTACGGGAGAAAATATATTCTTGTCCCACCTTGTGACAACTTATAAGCGCATATATATCCTTGTCTTCCCTTGTGACGAGTTATGAGGGCAAATAGATTCTTGTCTTGCCTTGTGAATGAGTTATAGGGACAAATAGATACTTGTAGTGTCTTGTGACGAGTCTTATATCTATATTAGTACTATAGGGGACAAAAAAGAGATCCTCGTAGTCGTCCTTTGTATTTGCTATAAGGGCAAAGAGATCTTTATCGTCCCTTGTGAGGAATTATAGGGACAAATAGATTCTTGTCATCTCTTGTGAGAAGTTAAATGGGCAAATAGATTCTTGGCGTCTCTTGTGATTAGCTATAGAGGCAAACATATTCTTGTATTCCCTTATGACAAACTAAAGAGGCAAATATATGGTCGTCGTTCCTTGTAGCGAACTACAGACGCAAACTAGCACCGATGGTGTCAACCGAATGTGTCCAAACTATGTGTGCATAACCTAAGCTATGTTTGGAATTGATTTCTCCTGAATTGAAAAAGTTTATACTATCTAGAAAGTGTGTTAAGCTTGCTTGAAAGAGAGGACAGGCAAAAACCGAGCTATAGAGCGCGCTTGCCAGTCGTGACAAGTAATGACTGACCTATCTATCTCACGTAAAAACGATGAAAAGCGTTTATTGAAACTTTTGTTTCTATTACCCTCTCATTGCAGTTGATACATAAACAAATATCCGATACGAAGTGTAAATTGCTAATAGCCCGTTAACACTTACACTAAAAATACCTTTTATACGATTATATGATTATCATTATAAATACATTCTAATAATGTGTGACAGATATAAACTCACGGTGAAATCGTGTTGCTAGAAACGCCCAAACTTAAGGAAAATGCCCCAGCTGACTCTTCAAACACTTCCTGGAGGTTCAACACAAGGAAATTTTACACGCGTGCTCAACTTAGATGTAATGACAAGTTGCTTCCCTGTATTTCTTCAACGGCCGTCTCCTAGTGCTAGTGGGCTCTTTGCTCAGTTCCAGAAACTCACCTCCCCTTTTCCCTTGAGGATGTCCCTTTCCTAATACGTCAGTGCATGTTGTATAAGACAGCCACCCCTCGCTTCACATTTTGTTCCAGAACTTTGCGAAACGCGACAACCCAACTTCTGCTTTTAAAACACACGGTGTAACCAATTGGTCGGTGCGTGTTGGAACTTACTCTCGTGCTCCCCTACAGGGAGCATCATAAAATGCCATTTGACTATTACTATGACTCACATTTTGTATTCTATTGTAATGATTCGTCGGAGGAGTTGCCAAGAAGTGAACCAAGGACCAGTGGACTAAGCAAGCGGTGATCACGATATTTGTGGCACCAATCTCACCTCCTCATCGCAGATGAAGTAAAGTCTGTGACTATGAGAATTTAATTTAGTAATCTTTTGATAAGGTCATCGTGATATATTTTTCTATGTCCATAAGATATATTTTTGTATGTCCGCGTTTCTGACTTATTTTTCTATCTTCATAAGGCTTAGTTTAGAATGTCATGGTCTATGCACTATCTTTCTATTTCCATAAGACATTGTCAGACATTTCAGAGTTCTTAATTGTTTTTCTATGTCCATAAAACATTATTTTGAGTGCCAGAGTTTCTGATTTCTTTTTCTGTGCCCAAAAGCAAAGTTTTAAATGTTAGAGCTTTACCTCTATTTTCCTATAGCCATAAGACTTAGTTTAATACGTCAGAGTTTCTGTCTTGTTTTTTCATAAGACATAGTCTTAAATACCTGGGCAATAACCAGATGCCCTATACTGTATGGCCATGTTCGGGCTAATTTAAATCTGTATATCCAATATTGGTGGAAATAAAGTTATCTAGAGCTTTGTTCCATGATCTAGTTGGGTCATTGACTGATACCCGTCTCTAATATTTATATTGAGTTACTTTAGTACGGTGAACAACTCGTGGGTATGCTACTAGTGCAGAATAATGGCCCGTGGGGTATTGTTTTTTTTACCGGCCCCTTAAGGCACCGTTTGTATTAGTTAATGTTTAACTTTTTTCTGGTGCTATAGTCTGTGTTCAGACTTGTGTGATATTTAAATATACTATTGAATGACCAGGCAGTTCTACTGAGGAATAGACCGGCCATAGTATCTTTACAACCTATATTCCTGGTATTTCACCATTAACTATTTGTAAATCTATAGTTCCTCTTATAGGAACTTAACCTTTGTAACTCGTGACTAAATATGGAGTTAAATCACGCTAGCTAACTCATTTAACTACCAACGTTGTAATTCTTTAAATTATGACTTTCTAGAGTTAGGTATCGATGACTATTATTCTTGTAAATGCCTTTTTGGTCAAAGTTTAGTAGCCGCAAGGCTGGAGTGGTGGTGTTTATTGTTGCTTAACCATGAATTTATAAATGCTTACAATTTAAAGTGACGTTGTGTTGAGGAAGACGCATCTTCTTAGTAGAATGTGTGTTTCTTTCGCCTTGTTTGAACTTAAATAAACTTATTTGTTAAACTTTTATATATATATATATATATATATCTCTCATGATTGATTTTTCCAATCTTTGTTTGTATATAATGTGTTATTGAATTCGTCACTTCTTCTATCTAATAGGATAAACCGTGATTCAGAAGAAACGTGAAATAGTTGAAATGTATTAAAATTTTAAGAGGAGTGTGTAGGGGTGGGGGTTAAGGAATGAAAGAGAGTTTTGTAAAAGTAAAAGAATAATAATCACTAGTAAAATGTTCATAAATACTTTAGTTTTCTAGTATCCGATTGGAAGAAAGAATAAATTTTACTTGTTTTTACAGGCCAACATAAGCATTAGAAAAAAAGTTCTAAAATAAAATGGATTCTATTAGGACAATTTAATTACAATTAAAACATGAATAGTTATAATATAACCGTAAAATTTGTATATTTTTAAGAGAGTTTATACTATATGAATAACATTCATAATATCACACAGAACACTCTAAATTATTCTTAAATATCTCATGAAGACCCATAAAACTGTTTTAGTGCTCTCGTGCACAACAGAGCCTTAATATAAAATGTAAATAAACAAATTACCTATTAAATAGCTATATGGAGCTTAACATGAGAACTCATTTGAATTATTTTCTTAATGTGAGTTTTTTCGCGATTATTTTCTGGTTTTACTTATATTTTAAATTAATATAAATTATTTAACCATTCTTGAACAAGTTTGGACATAAAATACCATATGAAACGTGAACAAAACGCTTTATAGATTAATCTTTGTTCTTAAGTATAACTATTTGTATAGGGGTCCGGGATCAACCTGGGCAGTCCTGAGTTGGTAGCTACGTCTGGAGTGTGCCCAGGAATAAAAACAGAACGGATTTTTTAAGTGAGTTGTTATAAAAGTTGAAAAATAATACATTATTGAATAATAGATGACAAAATACAAACATAAAACCTTAGTAATATTTTTAATGTTTGGAGGGTAGCTTAGGATAATATTTGTGATCTTGCTGGGTAATTTAATGACAACGTTTTGGCAACCCTGGTCAAAGCTCCTTTCGATTATGTAAGTTTAACAATATATTATTACATCTAGAATAATTTGCTTTGTGTTTATCAGATATACCAGCTTCTATTGTATACAGTAATGGAATTTTTAAACGTAAAAGTAAATTACAAATATTCTGATAGTGGTTTTATGACCATATAAAGTCCAACAAACAGTTTTGTTTAAGTAAAATGATAAATATAAGCATACTAAACTGAAACAGAAACAATAAGCCCATACATCCACACCATAATACCTGATGCAGAAGTTACATGATCTACTTTTATAACTGAAAAGTCATAATTAGGGTTTCTTAACATCGAGGTTAATTTTTCATAGGTTTCCTGGATTATCTTTCCTAAAATATGGCAACCCTATAACCTGTGTAGTTTTTCCGAATGCTTACATTTTTAGGGGAAGACAAAAAGTAAATTATAAAACCATTTATGAGATACCACCTAACCAGAATTCGAGCCTCAATATTCTTGTATTCAGCTAAACTTACAAGACGAGTTTGACTCTTTTTACCCTCACTTGTCCAGTCGTGTGGGCTTAGTTTCAAAAATATGAAAAATATATCTACCCCAAAATATTATTCAAATTTGTATTTTATTTATTAAACTTTCTTTTTGTATTCTTTAATTCCACAACTAAATGCTTATTTTGGGTCATTTTTAAAAACATAGGTCTATATCTTAGTTTTTTATTTTGATCTTAATCACTACCAAACTAACTACACATTCGTTTATGAAAACATAAGATTTTTCTCTCTAATCATAGCTATTATAGCATTCCAGCATTCTTTTGTCAAAGCTTGTATTTTAATATTTTGATATCACTCTAATTGGCAGAACAAGGTGTGGTGCTTACCTAGAGATTTTTTTAAATAAAAAATGATCATTTTTAAACTTTCTCATTAAGAAATTTTAGTCATGAACATTTAAGAATTTGGTTTTACGATATATAGTGAAGACTCATTTTCCTCTGTTTTAAAAAATTGGAGGTCTTACAATTCTATTAATCTTCATAACTTGCTATGCATGCACTCATGGCTACAGCCTAAAATTCTTCAATTTATTTATTTAATTCAAACTTGATTAGTAGATGAAAATATTCATAGCTTAAGGAAAAATCGTGATTTTTACTTTAGTTTTAAAATCAAGGGCGACCGATTTTATAAAATTCCAAAATGTTCGAATATGTCTTTAAATATATTGTTTAAAATTGATATCTGGGGATGGTTTTACTTAAAAAATAATCGCATGATATTATTTTTAGGGGAAATATATTTAATGGTGTTTTACTTATTACAAATTTTTAAACATTTGTAATTTATTTAAATGGTCACAACCATTTCGTTTAATATTTGTATCTGAAGAGTGTTTTATATGATTGCCAAAATAAGATGTAGGTTTTACTAAGGGAAATGTTTTAAAGTGTAGTTTACTGGTAGATTTTTTTTTTTTGCTAATTATTATAGATTAGATGAGATTGTGTCTCTCAATTTATTTTTATATGCGTCCTTAACATAAATCTCACGTATAGTGGCCTTGATATATTTGTACTTAATCTGCTGTTGGACTACAAAATTTAAATCCTTACTCGTTTTAGAAAAACAGTATCTCTAAACTTCCAAAGTAGCTAGTCCTATCGCTAAGCACGAAGCTTTAACGATACAGACCAGATCTGTGGAACAATAATATAAGTCCATGTGTCATTTTCTCATTTCTAACATTGTGAAAGCTACGCCCCAAGATAGGTTCCTTTGGCTAAGATGTAGGTAAAATAGTGTTCACTTTATGTCAGGAGTAAATAAGCACATAATACAATTTATATCTACCTCCTAAACTCTGGTTGTTATTAAAAATAATGCTCACAGAATAAACAAAATAATTTAAAACATGCAACTTTGGTTTTCCCCTGAAAGAAAATTGGCATGTAAAAAGGTCGATTGTTGCTCGGTTCACAACGAGCAGATTAGGTCTACGTATATTTTACTCAAAAGATCAAGCATATTATTTTGGTAATAATATGAAGCACTCTTCAGATGCTTTTATTTGCTAACAATCCCAAGAGATCAATATTTAAACTAAATCATTTAATACATTTTCTAAAGTTTTTGAACTTTACAAAATCGTTCATCATTGAAACTAAATACTTTATACAAATTAATTTATCTAGAACCCCTAATTAGCAATCAAATACATCTAACTTTTTTTTATATCCACTATTTACTCTCTCCCTCTACAAATGCTAGTTTATTTTATTTGAAGATCTATGAATATCCCAGGGCATACTCAAACCAAGACCACCTTCTCCCTGACAATTCTACAGCTAATTTTAATACTAATAAAAAGAGTAATGTTATACATAACACGTGATTATTTGAGCAAGATATAATTATAAAAATTATCTAATTATTATTTCCTCTGTTTCCTAATATCAGTCCATGTTTTACGCATTTTAATGACGTCAATACCAGCACCAGTGAGTACACGGTTGCAAAGTTAATTTAGTCTGGTTTACCAGTGACAGGGAGTTCTAGTTTCAAATCTCAGTAGGTTGTAATGAGCTGTATTTCCAAAATAGTTTTCCACTCTCCTTCCACAGAAATGCAAATAAAATCCTTTAAATTATACCTTCCTCATACCTAGCCTATTAGCGTGGCATTATATGAGCATAATCTGAAATAGTTCTAGTATGCAGTGGGGAAAAGCCCACTAATGAGGTAGAGATAATAAAATATGTATAATTTAGAGGAAAAGTACCTTCATTATGTGGAGGTGGAATGATAAACCATTTATTAAAAAGACACCCTAAATACCTTTGCCTGGAATGGAAGCTTTGACCTCTCCATCACATGTAAACTAGACTTGAAGAGTTTGCCAATTAGTCCACGTGACTACAAATACAGGGTTGTCATTTTTTACTACCTAAATAGGTTTTCACATGGTATAAGGCATTATTCTCGCAGTATAGTACTATTTACTGAAAGGTCAAGGTTATAAACCCAGTCAGATGTTTTTTTATGAATTATATTCCGAATAGTGTAGATATTTACCGGGCGGAGAAATATATAGTCATGCACCAAATAACTATAACAGTAGAAGAAACTGAATATTCCAAGGAATTGATATAGTTTACCAGCAAATTACTACAGAGCATCAGAACGTACTAATTAATTAGGAAATCTCTGAAACCTTTGATAACTTGATTGTATTAAATCATACAATACCAGAGAGTGAAAAGTTAATGTATAAAGTGCTTCACTACGAATAGAATTTCCTTGAACCTTGAATACTAAATACATACAAAGAGAGAAGGAGAGAGAAAGAGAGAGGGAATAAATTCAAGTGATAAATGATATAACATAGATAGATCTACATAGGCGGAGAAACAGTTTAAAAACTATGAGGATAGAACGAGAGGGACAAAAATGTTGAAACTTTAAGTGGAATCGAAAGGCTGTGAAATTGTAAAAGAAGGGGATAGTAAACGTAACAGAGAGAATCCTGAGAGTAAAGAGAACGACGAGTGAAAAAAAAGAAGAGAAATTCTCTATAATTCAGTTGTAAATGGGGGACTCTGTAAAAGCGCCCCGCTCCTCTCCCTTCTAAAAACATTCCGCTTAATTTATCGGGAATTTTTTTGGGTATGAGAGCAGCAATCACCTTCTCATGTAATACAGGAAAAGAATTTGTCGAGGGATGAGGACATAACACTATGGAAACCTACGTAGACTCGTGCCTCAGTTTAAGCAACTTTCTTTTTCAAAATTCCTCATACCTCTCTTTCCCTCCCCAGACCGTCCAAAAAAAACCCTTTATCCTAACAAATAAACAACATTTCACCCCACGTAAAGAGTTGGTGGGTTGATTCAGAATAGAAAAAAAAAAAAACGAGGGAGAATTCAAGGTTTATCATTTGAAGAGTTACTTTTTTTCCTTTACTATTTTCCTGTTGTCTAGGGGTTTGCAGTTGTTAAAAGGTTTGCCACTTCTTTTTTTTTCTTGTAGAAGACGCGATGATTGTGGGTGAAAAGCCTACACAGTTCAAAAGAGGAATTCATTCTCAGTTGTTGTGGGGTTGCAGGGATAGAAGGGTGGGAAATGAGGTGAGATAGAGTAAAAACAGGCTAAAGTTTTTTTTATTACTGACGTTTTTCTTTTATAAATAAATTAGAACCACTTAGACTTGATTGGATTGAAAGAGGAAATGAAGTCAAGAACATATTATAATAACACATTTTTAGCGTCAATATTTTTTTTCAAATGCAACTTCATTCCAATATTGGTGGGTGACAAAGTGAAATATATTTTACTACAAAAATATGTATATACATGTTTCAAATTAAAATCCATATCCCCAATTTACTGAGAACTGTTTGTGCGGATTATGAGTAGTTAACAGTATATTAGATATATAGATTCAAAATTGGTATTATTAAATCTATGAAAGAGATTACGTAAATGTTAAAGCATAGATCACACTCCACGTGGCAAATACAGTACTATTATATTTATATTTTAGTGGTTATTACGATAGCACATTACCTTTCAATCTTCAAGTTATCGGATTATATCATTCACAATAAAAAAACTCAATATACGAAAGATTTTTGAAATATTCTAAAATACCCATGTGCATACGCTGTAGTCCGTAAGGTACAGTACATAAGCAATAGATCATAAGCAATGTAAATTCTATTAGGTCCGTAAGGTCCGTATTTCGTAAGGGACAAAGACGATAAGCCACAGGTTCCGCAAGGTTCGTAATTTCCAACAAAAAAAAAGGAACCTTGCGTTACTTTTATTCTATCTTTCTCATCCTTAAGTAATTATTGTAAATATACAGATAGCTCGGAAGGATATAATGTCACGCAGATTGTAATGATGTAATTTTTTATTTATCGACAAGAATGACCTAGAAAAGTAAATTATTTGAAAATAAAATCTTTTACTTAAATTTATAACAGTCAATTAATCATCTACTGCCACATTTATTATAACACAGTCAATATTGGCAAAATGTAAGCCTATGCAAATCCAAAATTTTCGATCCAGAATCAAATTCGAATCTTAAATAACTTACTAGAATTGAATCCCAATCAAATCTCATAAAAATAATGGTGTCAGATCTGAATTGAATCTTATATATGTTATTAAATTAAATATCGAGTTTAAAAAACAATATAATGAATATTTTATTTCAAAAATAAGTTCCAATCAAATAATTTATTTTAGGCTAACTTATGATATTGTTTTTAAATCGAATCTTTTTGGAATATTATACTGTGCTAACTAAGTCTTTGAATCCAACCAGATAGAAAAATATTTTTTAACATTTTGATAAACCCTTTATAAACATTCTATTTTAGGTACCTACACTAAATATTAATGTAATCAATAATCCTAACCTGACAAGATGAAACATCAAATTAATATCACACCACTTTTTAATCATAGTGCAAATATTAATAAATTTGTTTTTAAAATACAATATATTCAGTGACAAAGTTGATACCCACGTGTTTCCTTTACAACCTGTAATTAAGTTGTATTCTCTATTGATTCAATCTACCACGCAACTAACTGGTTTCCATTATGATAATAACAATTTGGTAAGCAACTTTAAATTATAGATTATAATTTTTAACTCAACTCATCAAATACGAATACAGTATTTATTTAAATTCAAAGCTTCAAATCTAATCCGATTTTTTCAAATATTTATATTTAAATCCTAGAATCAAATCCGAATCTTAGTAAGATTTGGATTCATATTGAAAATTTCAAAGTTTCGTAAAGGCTTTTAAAAAAAGATAATTTGATCATTTAAAATATATTTTAATTGTATTAAAATGGATAAATTTTGTCCAAAGCGTTAGATGCAGAAAATTTTTAATACGGCTTCTCGATTGGAAATGTGAAAGTTTATTTAGTAATTGTTTGAACTGTTGGATGGGGTTATTTCTATAATAATTAATTATTATAGATGCGTTATTCGATTTTTTTTATAACTACGCCATACCTGGAGGAAGGAGGTAGTCATTATGGAATAACAAACCTCACTACACGTTGGGGTACAAATGCTAACCCTCCCCCCTGACCCCTTTTCCCTCCCGTCGAAACCATAACAAAAAAGACTAGACCAGCTTGATATCTAGTTCGTGTGTCCACTGACACGGGTTCTAGTCCAAGTTGTTCTCAGCTCAGAACAATAGATCACCACTTTAAATAGGAAAGCTATATTAGAATTACTGTAGGAAGTATCTGACAGAAAGGAAAAAGTTTCAATATTTTGCGCAAAAATTACGTTTATATTTTATCAAATGTTCTTTCTACCAGATTTCTACTCTATGCCTTCAACGTGGAACAGTAAAATTAATTTACTATTGTTATCTTAAACTCAGAACAGGTCAGTATTTTGTCCTGACACATTAAAAAATAAAAAAAAATCCTTTTATACCTTGGTTTTTTTTATGAATAGACATTTTGAGCATCTTTTAAAAATTACAAACAATTTTTTTTTCCACTTATTACTGATAACATTTTATAACATTAATAGTGTTGTTTTCGAGGTATTGATAATATCTAACAAAAGTTACGATCTTAGATCACATAACTTGGTGCATGAATACGTGAAAAGTATATCTAATAGCTTTTTTCAGCTACCCACCCCGGTGGCGCAGTTGGTTAACGCGCTTGTCGTGTTGAGCTCGACTGCTGAGGACGGGGAGATCGAGGTTCGAATCTCGGTCGGGTGAACTGAGGAGGTTTTTCCTAAATGGTTTTCCACCCTACCTCCACGCAAATGCAGGTTCACTTCCTCTAATTCAACCTTCCCTATTCCTAATCCATTAGAGTAATTAGTACTTAAAGCGTATAACCCAAACGGGTAGTAAGACGTGGTGATATTATTATTATTATTTTTCCAGCTGTTATATTAATTGTTAATTCAAAATAAAACTAGGGTACAAGTTACATTGCGTGCAGATGGAGAAAGAAAGTAAACCAGTATGGTCAGATTAACGTGCATCGTGCTTGTTTACAGGCTTTGCGAGTAAATTTGTATGATGGTTGGGATGAATATATATCTATATATATATATATATATATATATATATATATATATATATATA
>CABFOW010000277.1:170420-231430 GCA_902141385.1 Timema californicum
ATATATATATATATATATATTACAGTAGAAAGGGAAGAAAGGGTGAAACCCCTTCTAGAACAAACAAAAACAAAGGGATAAATTTAAAGAAGAGGAAGGAAACGCACGATAAAGATGAGAAGGAATAGATGAAGTTAAAAAAGTAGGGGTAATAGCAGGGGTGGTATGTATATATGAAGTTCCGGTAGCTTGCGCACTGGAGAGTGCGCAGTGTGGGTCCCCGACACAATAACGCGCGCGAGAATGAATGCCGCTTCACGAGAGAGGGAGGGGATAAAGATCAGTCGTCTGCGAAATGCCGGCGTGGTTGGTACAGTAGCTCCGTCATGTCCGCGTTTTAAGAGAGAGAAAGACGTATTTTTTCCGACTCGCGATGCAACACTATTCGATCTGTTTTTAGTTAAATTATTAAATTTCGATCTCATCGAACTTTGATTAAATTCCCTCGTGAAATTTGGGAACGTTTTTGTTAATTTTGAAGACATTAAGTTAGTAAATCGCAGGCTTTTAACATCCTCTGGTAAGTTGAACTATGTTTTTAATACATTTAGTGTTAAAAAAATATTGCAAGTAAGATAAGTTTTATGTGAAAAACTAATCAAAGATCAAATTAAAATATGTGTAAAATTTCTGACGTATCAATGATGTTATTTGGTAACTCTAAACAAAATATTTCAAATATTTGTAGTTGTTATTTAAAAAAATATATTACGTTCTTTTATTTTTCATTCAACTACATAAAACTTATATTTATAATTTTCTAAATGTTTTAAAAGACGTCAATATTTAAATATTGTGGATAATAGATTTTAAAAACAATTTTAAAGAAATCTCTACGTCATTAATATAATTACTTCAATTACGTTATTAAGTTCAATAGAGATTTACTCTAAAAACTTATATAAACAGTGAAATTTTGTTTTATTAGTAAAAATAAAAATATAAATTCCATCTTCCAACAGTAAATACCCTTCAATAATGTTTAGAAGAAATGTTTATTTGAATTGACACAATATTTTTTGCGTATAATGTAGTAAAAACTGCGGTCTGCCCTGACAGTAAAACTCCTTATATTCAAACTGTTTGACTCACTAAATATATATAAAAAGTGAGAGGGGGGTGCAGATAAGAGAGGGTGGACAGATGCATACAAGAGGGTGCACAATCCTAACAATAGGCTAAATCCAGTTCCGGCTGGCACTAAAAAAATAAGTTTGTCGCTAGGGGAGAGGTACGAGGGGAGGATTTCCCCTATTTTCAGTTTCGCCCCGCGGAGCTTTTGAATTATATAGCTGACTCGCTTTCAAGTGAGCCGAATCTTTTTCCCCTGGTAAAAATGTCCACCCTCTAAGTACACAGGATGACAGAGCGTTGGGGTTGAAGCTTTAGGTTCTGTAGAAAGGTTCTCGATCGTTTGACTGTAGAATTCAATATAAGAATGTTATAAAGGTTCGGTTGGATAGCATCAATTGATGAGTGAGTCGGATCAGACTCAAGCCAAACCTGAAATAAATAATTGTATTGAATAAAAAATCTCTGTCCTAGTTAGGTTCCTAAATAGGGCCTATTATACATTAATTACATAAACTGAAAGATTATATTATTAAGCTACTTATTGATACATATCAACAATAGTGAGTATTTCGTTAATTAAATTAAATATGAGTAACTTTAATAAGAATTAAGATGGAATTGTAGAGGACGCGTGAAAAGGGCAGTGTTTTTACACTATTCAAATCAAAACAATTTTTGGTCCAAATAAATCAAACATTTCTCTAGTAGAAACAACATATATTCTTCACATGGTGACCTCAACCGGTTCGTGAATATCTGTCGAGGATGTCCTGGGATTTAATTACAGGTATTTCTCTTCATTTAAAAAGTGTATTATCTAATGTCACTATGTTGATAACAGATATTCAACAACTGTTTATATCACCATGTGACTAAAATTACACTCTTACTAGAGTGATATTTTATTTACTTTGGCAAAAATAAAAGTTTTACTATAAAAACTAAAAAAAACACTTACATTTTCTCAAGTTCCCTACACGCCCAACCTAATTGGTTTTTGTCTCAATAAATAGGCTTATATGAGTTAATCCCTTGTTCTGTGATAATTCTATTCAAATTAATATTGCGATGCAGCTTTATTAAGAGTTTGGCCTATATAAATCAAAACATTGTCTGCATCAGTGGGAAAATGGACTAAACGTCAAGCTCATCTAGTCTTGTGACGGAGATATTGAGGATTGTATCCTAGCAGAGTGAATTGAAGTATTTCTTTTTTTCCTAAATTATGTCTCACTCTTATTCCCTGTAAGATATGGGTATATATAATTTAAATTGTACTTTAACATTTCCTACCCCACTGCCATAATAAATATGTGTAAAACTCGGACTAGTAGTAAGAATAAGTTCAAAGGAGGGTTGGGTACATGTCCGCAATACCACTTGGACACAGTTAAGTGTTGTGATCATATTAGCATGCTATGTATTCGTTTATTTATACCGACTTAAAAAAAATTAATATGACTATAAAATTACTTAGTTCCTAATGAAGAATGCACAGCTCAAGACAGTTGATTTAAAGAGTTAAACGTTATGATTATTTACAAAGACTGTTTCGAGCATTCGCGCTATCGACCAACTACTGCATGTCTAGCGTGGCTCAAGAAGACTGTGTTTAACGGGTCACATACAATCCAGGCGTTAGAAGTAAACAACTCAATACATAGCCAAGCAAAAAACAACGTTTCTCATTGGCCTGGTACATGTTCAAGGGGTTTCATGGAAATTTACAGCAAGCATACGATTTATACTTGATTAGACTAAAATGATCTAATGTGAATATATTAATACCCAAATATTACAATATACTCAATTTAAGGGTAATTTTTAAAGTTTAAGTAGATATGTCGTAGTAGCATTCGTATCAACGTAAATAAGCTCTACTAAAAATAATAATAATGTGTTAAAACATATACATTAATCACTGTGCCCTATTCGACTGAACGTTAAAAGAAAAATATATTGGATAACAAATTAAGCCAATAAAACTTTTCTTCTTATTATATGTATTTATATGTTCCCTGAATATCTGAAAATACAGCTTTATTCTCAAAGTTCTATAATATGTACTTTACAATCAAAATCAACCCACTTTATCGGTCGCATAATCTAAAGTAGCCCTCAATTTAGAGTCTGTGCAGGTACATTTCCTCTAAATTTAATACTTATCATCTCATAGCAAATGATGTAACTATAGAAATAGACTGAACGGATATTTTTTTAGCACCACGTCTTACTACTCATTCAGGTTATACGCTTATGTACTAATTACGCTAATGGTTTTAGGGATTAGGAAGGCTATATTAATAGAAAGTGTGCCTGAATATACGTGGATAAAGAGTGGAAAAACATTTGGGAAACCACCTTCAGTACACACGACTGAGATTCGAACCTCGATCTCCCCGTCATCGCCAGTCTATCTTACTGAAAGAGTAGCGCATTAGAACACACGGCCATCGAATCGGGTTGAACAAGTATTAAAATGAGTTGTACACATCTTTCAACATATAAATTCATTAGTGGTTATTCAACGAGTTGTGTATGAGCTAAAACTTGTTTTTACAATCGAACATATGACAAATTCATTGCAACCGCCAGGGTGAAAAAATGAGAGACAAAGTTTATTAATTAAATTAATTTTTTGAAGTTAGAATTCATTATAGTCATCCTGCGTAAAAGGACAAACAAATTATGAGGTGGAAAGCCATGGTTTGACCCTCACTCAAATGTAATTTGAGCTATTTTATACCCCTAATGTTGTTCTAATGTCTCTCTTCCACCAAATGCTGGCGAGTGCTTTTGAATTAAAAAATCAGCATTTACACCTGTTCTCTTTCGTTGTTTAGAAACTCTCATCAATGGCTGAGCGGTATTAATCAATAGATGGCATTGTAACTGGTCACAAGTTGAGTAGAAGTATTGGTTTGAGTCCAGGCTAGGTGTACTGGAGGTGGTTTTTAATGTGCTTGTTTATTTATTCCTTCCCTAAATTAATGGGGTCGAGTTTCCTCCACGATTCCCTACATTTTCATATCACATTGCTCAAATCATTAGTGGAACTTGTGATGGACGTATTACTAGCTATTTGGGTTGTCTATTCATTGTTTTATCAATTAATGTGCTAGAAATGAGAAAGACGAGGTGTATCAACTTTTGGGTGGAGAGAGAGTGGGAAATAATTTAGGAAAAACTACCCTCAGTACACCCAACTGGAGTTAAAGTCCCGATCTCCTCGTCATCGGCAGTCCAGTCTATTGCGAGAGTGACGCCGTAAGGTTAAACCCGGTATATTTAATTATTTATCCAAGTGGGTCACTCCCAAAAAATTAGAATATTTTGCGGGATAGACATTTAATTCAATCTGGCTGTATTTTGTAACGTTATTAAATTATACTTTTGTAGTTTAAATGGGATGGGAAGGTGATTATTGAATCGTAATTTGATATTATATAATAATTTTGATATATTTCAGTGAAACTAAAAACAGGTAAAATTTAAAACTATTTTCCTCATAAAGCTTGCTTTTCTTACTACTCAAATTAGATAGTACCATTCTAGAAAACTTACAATGAGACTAATTACAAGCAAAGCACTCCGCTATTAATATAACTAACGCATCAACAATAAGCCATACAAATGTAACTGGTGAGACATCGGCTGCTGTTGGATGGAGGGGAGAAGAGATGTGAGTCACTCTCAGCTACCCCATCTCCCGGACACCTGCATTGTTCAAGGTCAAAAGCAAGAATATTTTATATAGCTCAACCATTATGGGGTGGCGCGTAAAAGGAGATACCAGGTCTAGAGGGGGAGACGCACGTCACTGGAGGGTAATCTCGCACTCCCTTGTAAACACACGATACTGGTGGTACCAAGGACCGAGTAACACAGGGCTTACAGATTCCCCCGCCACTAATAAGAGACTAAATATCTCTCTGTTTGTTCTAGGTCAAGCACCTCTATATACTGTTTGAACTATACAATGCATCTCCTCCAGTAATACAGTAGTTGGACTTTCAATCTTTGGGCCAATCTGTGGAGCTTGGTGAGCTGGATATGGCCCACGCCCGCTGATTAAATCGATCTGGCTTAGTCCATTCAGTCACGGAACCAGTTAATTATATGTTTACACGAATAAACTAGCTTAACTATAGATCAAACCCAAAACTCAGTTCCCGGATAGTTAA
This sequence comes from Timema californicum, assembly GCA_902141385.1. Lineage (NCBI taxonomy): Eukaryota > Metazoa > Arthropoda > Insecta > Phasmatodea > Timematidae > Timema > Timema californicum. The sequence goes on from CABFOW010000277.1 coordinate 175,679, forward strand.
TTAATCAGTATCAGTGCCATTTTTTTCCCCTCCAAACTTAGTTTAATACCATTTAAACCTGTTCGAATTTATCCACACCAATAGGGTTTGGATGAAACGGATAGTTTTTAGGACATGTAATAACGTTTGAGTGGATAGATAGAATAATAATTTAATACAAAAAAAATTAATTCCACCCAGCAAGGATTTGAACCCCAAACTACCTGTCAGGCAAACCAGCCCAAATGAGCTTAAAGATTATATAGTGTAGCCACTAACGTGGGCAGTGTCGCTAATAATAAATTGTTCTGTCATAATAATAATAATAATAATAATAGTGTGTGTGTGTGTGTGTGTGTGTGGACTAAATCAATCTGTAACCCAGTAGAGAAAAGATTAGCCAGTACTAATTATCCGTTGCCCAGGGGATGTCTAGATGTACTAATCGTACATCCTTTCCATGGAGGCACTTTCCATGCCCCGATGAGATTAATTAATGAGGTTGATGGTTGGTGAGTGTGAAGGTGTGGAAACCGTGGAAACACTTACACCTAACTAAAGCCTAATCAACCAAACCCCGGTGACCATGGGAATTATTACCCTTTCGAGAAAAATCCTCTGGAAACAGCAGGTGAATCAAACCCGGGACCTCTAGGCCAGCCAATAGGGCCCCTAATCACTAGACGATGGTGCCATTTATTGTTATGTCATAACGAGAACCTAATCCAAACGTGTTCTGAGTGTCAAGTCTATCTAGCCTTCTGTTTACTGATGACAGGGAGATCGGAGGTTTTAATCCAAGCCGGGCGTGTAGAGATCATATTTATCTAAATGTTTCCCATTATTTCTCCCCGCAGATATTAATATATTTACTTTAAATTTTACCTCTTAATAACTAGTATTCCTCTAGCGTAATCAAAATACATTAAGCCCGAATGAGTAACAAGTTGATTATTACCCAACACAGCAAAACCTAATCTCTGTCCCTGAAAGGGAGATAGTGGCTCAAATCCCGGTCGGGTGTACTAAGGGTGGTTTATCCAAATTGGCTTCCCACTCACCCTACACACAAATATCGCTCAACATCCTCTAAATTCGTACAGCATGAACAGGTTCAATGAATATCATCGCAGAGGGAACTGTATTGTTACTATTGGGAAACAGCGTTGTCATTCCATCGTTTTAGTTTGGTAACTCTCCCCTCAAATATAAAACAAGTCTCGCAAAGCTGGTTAGTCGAGGTTGTCAGTAGCTCCTTCTTAATCCAGTACACCACCTCCTGACATTGCTGAGAGAGAGGAGATTTGGCAACAGTTAACTAAAAGCGAATATAAAGCTTTTCTCTTTAAGACATGCAATTCTCTCACCAATCGTATTAGGTGACGTAAGACGCGGTGTTGAAAAATACCTGACGTTCAATTGGCAGTCATATGAAAGGTAAAAAAACGTTAACGGTAAAAACCACATGGATTTAGTAAATTAGCGAAAATTAAGAAATAAATAAGCAAAATACGGCGCTACCGATTGAACAAAGGATTCCGGCCATATAAACAAATAATGACCTAAGAACCCCTACAAAGACAATTAATTACCTAGAATCAAAGCCTTTTTTCTCGTTTCACTTCTATAATCAACCAGTCACCCATGAGGACATGACTTCAATGTTTGAGAGCTTCACCGCGATACGTTGTTTACCTAATTCGTCAAGTAATCTGTGAGCGCCTATGAGAGGCTTTATTTGGTTACATAGTTTATCGATAGCAGTAACTAGGTTCACTCATCATAAAGGGCTGGTGTTTACGAAAGGAAGAGAGTTAGGGGGGCGGGGGCTTTCGTAGCTTGTTTGTAACGTTGGATTGGATGGGGAGGGTTGGGTGGTTTTGGGAGAGAGGGGTGCAGGAAGAGCCCCCCACCCCCTTCCATATGCTGACTTGGTATACACAAACCCCCAAAACGTGATTACTTTGTTTATCTTGAAGTCAGTGTAGCGTATCACCTGTTTCTGTCGAGACTCGTATTCGTCGCTAGCAGCGGAAGTACTCTTTATTTTATAGCAGCTATTGCTATTTAATTATGTTTTGTAGGAGAAAAAAGAATACTTTATTTTTATCCTTTCATTTTATTGATACATTCACGGTCTGTGGAGTTTGGATTTTTGGTGCGTTGCGATTTTAGAAAGACCAACAGATGAGTTTGATTATATAAATAAAATAGAATGTGTTCCCCCACCGCTCCCCCGTTTTTTTGTGTGCTAGCAGTATAACTCTGAAAATAAGACATCTAGAAATCCTAAAATGTACAAATGTACGTATTTAGGAAAACCTTAGGGTGTACTCCATGTCCACATTTTGTTAAAAAGTAAACATTTTTCACCAGCCTTGCTGTTTAATTTTTTTTTAACTCATGAAAGGCAATTTTTATTCTTTTTGCCATATCATATATTAACCCTAGTCCATAATTTCAATAAAACGACTTAATATCGACTGAGATAAGATATATAACAGTTTGTACTTAGAACATTAGTATTTTAGTATTTAGTAGCTATTTCTTGTTTTAGAATAGACCTGATCGGGTTTCATTCGAACCGCTATTTCTCCGAACTCAGCAGACCAACGAAACACGAAAGTGATTCCATTCATACATTGAAGTGGGTCCCATCAGTGTAATTAAATTATTATTACTACTACTACTACTACTAATAATAATAATAAAAATACTACTATTATTATTATTTTATTATTATTATTAGCACCACGTCTTACTAACCGTTCGGGTTACACGCACTTACGCTAATGTGTAATGGTAGGGTGATTGTGAGATGAAATGGAGGATCTACAGTTTAACGTGGGATCCGAACCACGGTGGAGGCATGGCATTCCACACATTCACAAGTTGTGATTAATACACGTCTTGTCAGAGGTGATGGAAGGATTTGGCAATCAGAAACATTTCTGATGGGGCCGAGTATTGAACACAGGACCCCCATCACAGAAGTGTGACACCTTACCTCTAGACCGCCAGGTGATAGTTTGTAATTAAATGAAGTTAAGCCAGCATATTGGTAGTAAAACACGGTGAAAATAAAAAGTTATATGAAATGTGAACTAATCAATTTCACTAATTATATCTTTACAGGCTGCACGGTGAATAGAACCCGGGAGTCTTAACTTAATAGACCATAAGCCTACTCGTGAACTTTTTTAAGGGTTACATTTCTACATCATGATGATTTAAGAGGAAAAAAGGTTCAATGGAAGTGGTTTGTTCGATCCGTACCCCCATAAGAGTGGAGTGGGAGTGGGAAACCCACAAATTCATAGTGAACATTCACCACCTTCAAAATTATAAAGTCTAGATTCAAAAATTGACCTCCACGTAACTTGTCCATGTGTTACCAACGTGACGTACAGTAGGATTTTGGTAGGACGGTATTTTCATAAAATGCAAACATAGGCCTATTTATTTGCGGAAAACTTTGATATCATCTTGCAGTGCTATCTTTGATTATCGTTAATATACAGGAAGCCCCGAAAAAAAGATTGCATGGTATAACGCGTAGCTCTCGTGCTAGATTGGATTGCCGTTGAAGGAAAGACCGGGGTTTAAATACTTGTTTGGTGTATTGAGGGTTGTTTTTATTAAATTATCTACCATTCTCCATCAACGCTTACGTGGCAATATTTACTATAAAATTATACCTTCCTTGTCCTTATTTCATTGACGTAATTAATATTATGTGAACCAGCTGGGGTCAACGGACTTTTCTTTAGCGATAAAAATCCGTAGTGCAACTTTCTTTGGAGAGGAAGTAAATATGTCGGTCCTACGTCGATTATGGCACGTAAAATAACTCTGGAAGGTATATGAAAACACATTTCCCAGCAAAATTGGTAGAACCTTTCTCTATCACTCATAGAAATTATCATGTGCTGATATGATCAGTATGTTCAGTAAATGCACTTTAAATACTCCAAATAAATAAAATATTTTACGTAGAACGCAAAGGATATTAAGTTGCGGGCGTAGGAAACTATCTATTAGGTGGGACTGCTGGTTATAACATAACCTGACGGATGAATACGTGGAAGTAGATCTAAAATTGTTTTAGCTTTCAGATAAACGCCACCCACTGTGGTGTATGCATGATCTAAGGCATCACTCTCGCAATAGCTAGACGGCCGATGACTGGGAGATAAGAGTTTAAACCCTTATCGGGTGTACTGAGGATGGTTTTCCTAAATGGTTTCCTACACTTCCTCCACGTAAACTGGGGTACACCTCCTTCAAATTCAACTTTCCTAATCCCTAATAAATAATAATAATAACAAAGGCCTTTTTTTTGCGAAGTTAAGGCGTTAGCATTCTCTTCCACTCAACCAGATTTGAATGCAACATACAAAATTACATTTATTGAAAAACAAACAAATTTTAATAAAGGAACATTCATATAAGTAGCAGTGGCAGCTCGTATCTAAAATTAGTGGGGGTGCTGCTAGCACGGGAAGCAAAACAGTGCCTTTTTTACTTCAAAGCCAACTTTTCCTTTGGTACCATTCAGAATTAAGGCTACGAACATATTTCTTGTTGTTGCTTTTGCCTGGCTGAGATATTATAATATCAGGTGTTGAATGACCTCTTTTCTTAACTGTAACTTTCTCATGAAGAGATAGCTGTGAAAACTTAAGCTGTTGATGTTCACTTACAGTCACATAACTTATTTCTTGGGGGTGGAAGGCCATTGTTAAGGTTTTCTGTTAAATAAAAGAACAGAAAAAAAAATCAAATAGAATAACCGGAATAATAATAATCTAATTCTACACTCTTTTACACTTTATTAAATTCAAGAATATGGTACACGGTTTTTAAGCACAACATAAGCTGAGTAAAAAAAAACTTCCTTCTACCATCACGCCAGAGCCGGCACTGCGAGAGCAACAGTGCTCTATCTACCTGGCAGTCCCACCTTCCTCCCCAACCCCGTCACAACAGTCAAACACCACGTTGCTGGCACTGTGAGGCGCACAATTCCATACAAAGATTTTAGTATCGTTTTCATAAACTGGGGGATGGCTACTCATGTAGCTAAAGGAATACATATTGTACTACAAAAATAAAGAAAGAATTAAATAAAAAAGCACTCATTATATTAAATTTTATCGATAATATCAAGTGGAAATAGTGGGTTCTGCAGTTCCGCAGTGTCTATACACGAGCCGCCACTGATAAGTAAAAAACCATTCACATGCTCATTCATACACTCATTTAAAGCTCATGTAGTTTAAAGAACTCGTTTTAGCTTACTATACAGAATATATTGCGTGATTGCACGCTTGAAGGGAATTTTGGATGTTGGGTGTCAAGTCGAGTTATCTAGTTATCTACCCAAGCCTGTGATGCCAGGACAGTTAAAGAACAGGCATATGTTTCAAATCTATATATGGGAATATACATTTGTAGAGTTGATTCTAATCTAGTAGCACGGGTGTGTTTATCCTTAAGAAATAGGAACCGTGAATAGAGGTATTGAGACTGAGATGTTGATAATATTTTGCGAAGCTATACTTATAAGTGTAGTCTTCGTCTTTAATTTATTTCTAAACAACACAGTTTATTAAATAAAATACACAGAATAATATGGTCATGGCATTTTAAGTTAAATATGTAACGAAAACATGTGTTTTATAGTAGTTGTAGTCGTTCTGCTCGATAGTATTTTAAAACATTGTATAATACGTCCCAGTAGTCAAAGTGTGACATTATTAAGCTCTGGACAAGGATAATTCGCACATATTCTGGTAGAAAAATTCTTCAACCTTCTTAGTGAATGAAAGCTGGCATTCACTTTCCTTCAAATTGAAGTTACTTGATCTGTACAATTAAGATTATCATCAATAATCCCACCAAGGTTTTTAGACATTGTTGTCAGTTGTACTGTGGTTACTTCTAATCGTATGCAAATCAGCATGGAAGGGATCACATTCAGTAATAGTATATTGTTCCTATAAGAATGGCATGAGTATTATTAAGGTTCAATTTAAGGCCATTTATTTCAGACTAAACATTTATTGCAGCTAGGTAAATATGTATTCGTTGTTTGTTTGTATTGATATAAGATCGGTCATTGTATTATTATTGTTAGCACCGCGTCTTACTACCCGTTCGGGTTATACGCACTTACGCTAATGTGTAATGGTAGGGTGATTGTGATATGAAATGAAGGACCTACAGTTTAACGTGGAATCCGAACCACGGCGGAGGCCTGGCATTCCTCACATTCACAAGATGTCTTGCCAGAGGTGAAGAAAGGGTTTGGTAATCAGATAAATCTTTGCCGGGACCAAGGATTGAACCCCGGCCGCCAGCATAGAAGTCTGACACCTTACCCCTAGACCACCAGGTCACCATCGGTCATTGGAAATATATATTTGAATGTCCTCTGTATACATGTGATATTTAAAGTATGACATTGAAGAAGTAATATCATTCACACATAGTGAAAAAAGCAATGTCCCTAAAACTGAGCGTAGTTAATGCATAGCTGTATAACCCAAACGGGTAGTAGGACTTGCTGATAAAAAAATATATTTTGAGCACTTCCTGAAAATATATCTGTATCTAGATTGTCTAACACAACGTTCTACTGTGGTCTAAGCTGTATTAGAACATAGTGTATTGATGCATCTTGTTTAGTTCCATCGCCAGCGCATGTAAGGTGCTAGTCTTCACTGCGCCGTGAACATGTAAATAAACATTAGTTAGAGGAGGAGAGTGCAGCTGAGGTACGGGTGGGTATCTCACAGCTGGTGCTCTTTGGAACAGCCCGACTGTCGACAGCAGTTAAACATGTACGGTTCACTCGTTTTTTTTACTTTAACGGTCGTGTTATTATTCTAACAGTTGAACGACCCGAATCATTAAAGTTTTTTTTATCGTTTACTGAATCAACACTTTTGCTGTCATATTTTTAAAGAAACAAAAATTTACTTTACTACTATCGAAGTATTTTTTAATTAGTTATAAAAAATTGCTGTATTATTTTGATCTAAAAATACATTTAATTAATTTTCATATTTTAATACGTGTATTCAGAATGGAAACTATGATTATAAAAAAAAATGGCTGCCCTCAGTTGGGAATCGAGGCCCAAACTCTCTGTGAACTATGAACTAGTGCACTATGGCTCTAATATCTTGTACCATGCATTCACCAGTGTGGATATCAATTTGTTACAAAGCTATAATTTTATTGACACACACATACAAACACATAAAACATATTTCAATTGTTTTATTTTATTTGTGAAAATTATGGAAAACTTTGAAAATGCATTGTATTTTATATAAGAGGTTTAATATAAGGGGTCACGTTAAGAGGTTAGTAAAAGGCGTTATAATATGAGATTAAGAGCCACAGGTTGATATAAGGGGTATAGAATAGATTTGATACTTGTATCCTCCAACACCAGCAAAGCCTTAAAATAGGGGTGTAGGGAACGCGAGAGAAGGGCAGTGTTTTTGCAGTTTTTATACAATTTTTTTTATGGCCAAAATAAATAAAATATATCTCCATTACAAACCTATAGTTTAATTTTATTTACATCGTGGTATCAACAGTTGTTGAATATCTGTCATGAGCATAGCGACATTATATGCCAAACTTTTTAAACGAAAAGAAAAAGTAATTAAATTTTAGGACACCCTTGATAGATATTCAAGAACTTTTGATGTAATCAAATGAACCGTTCTCGTGCTATAGAGGTCAGTGCATCTGGTTTCGAGACTAGGGGTATCTGGTTCGATTCCCGGCTGGTACCTTGGGTATTTTACCGAAAGGGGAACCACCCCAATTGTCACCAGGATTTGGTTAATTAAGCTTAAGTTAGGTTTAAGTGTTTATTGGTTCCACACCATTCTTCCACACCCTCATTTTCACTATCACCATTATCTCATCTCATCGGGACATGAAGAACTTCCACAGATAGGATGTACGATTAGTACATTCGGGCGCCCCCTGAGCAACTAACCTAACCTAACCTAACCTAACCCAAACATACAATATTATTATCACCAATCGAAGCAAATTGCACTCTTATGTTTCTAGTGAAAAATACACCTTTTTCTTGCATCTCTTACATCCACACTTTTAAGAGGCTACTTACCGGAGCATGAGACTCAATTCATACTTTCATGCCAAATAGAAGTTAAATGTTTTATTCAACATTTATACAAAATTTAAAGGTTTGCCTTTTAAGTTTAAAATATGTTATGAATAAGTATAATTAGATCATTTCCACGGTCCTTCACGCAAAATATTGCAGCTCTGAGATTAAATTAATTTGTTAGAAACAAATTATAAACTTATTATTGTATCCAAAATTAGTTTAATCACGCATTCCAGAGGATAGATGTTACAGCTACAACCAAAACGTTAAAAGTTGTTATTCTCTCTAGCGGCTCAAGAGCGAACAAATTAATTTAAATTCTTATAATATATCAACTTCACCTAACAATTTTAACCTCGCTATTTAATAGAATCATAACAGAAGGTTGTCAGATAATTGAGAATTATTTTAGTAATTTTTATGATTTGTGAGGGTATTTCCTTAAGATTTAACGACACCTTTAAGATCTCATCTCAAGGTCAACTAACTGAAAAATTAAATACTAGATAATTTTTTTAACATAAATCACATTGGTTTGAGTATTTACACATCCTTCATTTGACAAAAGTGAATTGGCAGTTATTTAAAGAGTATTTCTAATTTTTAAATAATTATGTTAGAATTTTGTTGATTTTGTTTTTAAATGTTGTCAAACGATTTCTGGTTTATATTCCACTGATTTCTAAGAATAACACATAAATTCACACCATAGGGCAATGTCTGGTTCGAACTAAATTACCTTCTTGAGTCAAGTGCTATCTGGAAGTGAACTGGGCTCTTATAACCAAATCATTTATTAATAAAATAAATAGGTGTTTCTCAACTTGGTGACATTTATAGTAGTCGCGTGACGAAACTTTTCTAATACAACTCCCCTCCTACCCTCTTTTTACCTATTCCACTATTAGTTCTGGTGTCACTTTTATCCGCGTGTTCATGTTATAAAAAAAATCTATCGTTTCACGATTGCATGCCTCGATCCTTCGACCGTTTCCTCTTTAAACACAATAGAGCACACTGCTTCACAACGAGGAAAATTTCGGAACGCTTTTGTTAAAGGAAGCAAGAAAAAAGTGATTGTGTTATTTAGCGCCTACTTCATTAATCTCTTCTTGATGTAAGATATATACATCTGAATTCAGCACCACTCGCCACTGAATTATAACTTGATTCATTATCACTGACATTTCCTTCTCGAAAGTTTATTCTTTTATAACGATTTGTGTCCTAACGACATAATGGTCAGTGCATAATGGACTCCAGGAACGATTTGAATCATAATCGTTGTGTGTTGAAGGCGAAAGATATGAATCTTTATTTCTCTTTGTGGGCTTTTATATTTTTAAATACTATTTGTAAACTATTTTTTCGCCAAAAAAATAAATGGTTCTCATTTAGATGGATATTTTTGGGAAAGAAATGACGTGAAATACAAATAAATATAGTTTTACTGCATTCTCATTTAATTTGTGTTTTATATTACTTAGTCCTGCATTTTAAATTTTATGTTTAGTTTGCTTATGTCAAAAATAGCATCTGAATTGGTAAGAAAAAATTCTAAAACAATTTAATCTATAGTAGTAAACCAAATGGACTAAGGCGTTGGCTTTACAATACAGTTGGTCTCCATTAACAGGGAGGTGTGATTTCAAATTTCAACAGGATACACTGACAGTGTTTTACAAAATATTATATCCAATCAACTTGGATGTGGGTGCATTTTCTCCTAGCTATCTCCCTTATCATTTCTCTTAGAATAAGTGGTTGACTACCCTTGAATTAAGATATACTAATAAGTAAATAATAAGTAATTGACACAATTGAGTTTTATTGAGAAGATAAGTCATTTTTTATAGGGTGATCTGGTGGTCTAGGGTTAAGGTGTCAACTTCTTTGCTGGGGGTCTGGGGTTCAATCCTCGGTCCCAGAATGGATTTATCCTATTGCCAAACCCTTTCTTCACCTCTGACAAGACTCGCATTAATCACAACTTGTGAATGTATGGAATTCCAGGCCTCCACCGTGGTTCGGATCCTATTTTAACCTGTAGGTCCTCCATTTCATCTCACAATTACCCTACCATTACACATTATCGTAAGTGCATACAATCCGAACGAGTAGTATTATATAATTATTTTTTTAAGAATTAGTCAAAAGTTAGGTTTTGGAATTATTTTGAGACAATCTTTTACTAAATATCTGGCAGTTTCAGGTGAGCGCTTAGAATGTCTAATTGTAATTCACAAGACCAGGTTTATAACTTAGCCTAAATAATTTAGAATCGCTATCCCATTTCCCTAGTGTCAAATTTAGTGAAAATGTGCAGTTCACATGCATAACCCTCTTTCCTTAAACCAGATAGTTTGTCACTAACGGGTCACACTGGCAATATAGCATGCATATAAAAACACACTTATATTTTTTTAAATTAGGGTTTGGGGGTCTAAAAACTAATGTTCAAAACTACATTTATTCTTGATTTCAACTGGATATATTTTGTTTTCATAGACGGGTGGACATATTAATAAACTTTTAAAATATATGATAAATAAATGTAAAGCAACCAACTTTGACGCTATTCTTCTGTTCAAACATTGTCACCATTTCTCAAAAGGAACATCTGAATAGTACTCGGCTTTGCATATAGATTAACTAGAATATTATAAAAACCTTTTGGGCATTCAATAAACGAGTATTCCAACGTTGATATGTATATAATACCTACAAGTGTATATACGTGATACGTCTAAAACTGATCCAGGAGGCTAGGGTTCATTAGTTCCCCTTCCGGGGATGCTTTTTATCAATCCACTGGTAGTTTTCCACAATCCTTATCTCTAAATAATGGTAGATTACCTTAAAATTACATTTTATTCTGATTTTAAGTATTTGTTGAGTGTTGAAACTGTGACGTACTAAACATAACCATTGACGTGTATTAGTGACATATGACGTCACGAGTGTGCATGTGTGTGTGTGTGTGTGTGTGTGTGTGTGTGTGTGTGTGTGTGTGTGTGTAAAGGCAACATGTGGGGTCCAGACGCTCATCAGGAGGTGATAGGGAAGCTGGCTTGGATTGTGTCACAAGACGACTTGCAAGGAAGAAACGGAAAGTGTCCTCTGAGGAACTCACTTGTCTTCTCTACTTGTTTCCCTTCTCTGCCTTTCTCTTCTCATTTTCTGTCCTTTGTATATCCTCCTCTCTTTCTTTAAACTCTCTTACACAACCGAGCACATGTAGTCCTTTTCGCTTGTATATTTTATGTTTTCCTTTTTTTCACTCTATGGCACTTACTAATATTCATCATATTCTATTTATATTAATATTCCTATTCCCTTTTACCTTTCGAGGTTTCTCCTAAACTTAAACACGATTACTAAACTAAAGACATTTATTCTCTAATCATCATCGGATAATTAACGCTGTCATTTCCTCCAAAACCGTATTTCTCTCACCCTTGACGACATCCTGTGACAACCTCCTTGCCATCTCTTCCCAAATTCTCTCAGTCCCCCTCTCACATACACACACACACACACACACACACATGCACACACGCACACACGCACACACGCACCGTTCTCCTAAAACATGTGTCATAACAACAGCGAATGACTCTTGGTTTCAAGCTATCCCCTGAAGTTATTTCCAAGAACACTCATTTGTAGAAAACACTCAACTTGCAACACAAAGAACTGAATTAGCAGTCATCCTGGTTAGACAGTCCTTTCTAGATAGTACTTACTTTTCTTCACATAAATATAAAGTGTTTCCAATTATGATTACTATCATTCTCAAACTATCCAAATAATATAGGGTATTATCTATGAATTTATTCCTTTCCACCGTTATATTGAAGTAGCTATGTTCCTTAGTTGCCCCCAGTAGGGTTACTGATTACATAAAATGAACAGAGTTTACCGGAAATAGATACCACTAGTGCAATTTTGTAACAATTTTTCTGCCCATCTGTTATATTTATTAGGCTATTAATTGAACTTGAATCTTGTTAAGGCCGAATTAATTTTACACATTCTCACATAAAAATAAGTTATTAACATAAGGTTAACTTTGTACGTGATGACATCATACTTAACCAATGTTATATTGAGAGTAACAGTAGAATAATCCAATTTGGGCAAACAGGACGAGTAAGATGGATGGTAAGGAAATTCGTCAGTGTTTATCTGAAGAGGGACTTTGCTAACCTATTGTTAAAAAACTACCCCTCTTGTCAAAATTTGAGGTATGTAGTTGGTATGTGTAGAGGAAATATTCAGTTAGGATCCTCCAATTTGATTGTTTGTGTTTCTTATTTATTTATTTTACATTTTGTTTGATTATTTAACGTCTACTCTTTGACAAAGTTATTTATGTCTATCAACAGGCAGATTTTAAACTAGAATAGCACCTACTATTAAATAGTCTACTTTAGAGGTAAGATAGATGAATAATAGGACGATTTCTTTACCAAACATTAATCTCTTTTTGGCCTCTCCTGGAATCGATTAAGTGTCTTCTACAGCTATATCAGCCAAAACCACTCGGCCATTGTGGAAAACAATATTGAATATAAAAAGTATCTTTTTCATGTTAATTAAATAATAAATTTAAAAACACTCAAATACACTAAGGGAGAAAGTTTATCGTTTTGTAAAAATGTATACACCTTAATGTGCATATAACTCAGTGGGTGGAAGAAAAAAGGGAACTTAAAACAAAACAAATATAAAGGTAGATCCCATTTAAAACAAATTAAATTCACGGAATTTTCTAGGTTTTTCAGGTAAAAGAAACTCCAGATATTTTAGGCACACCTATACATAAAAATAATCTAGATATTTTCACGGTTTTACTTTAAATTATTGACAGAATATTAATTTTAAAGAAATATGTCAATGCAATTAAAAGAACTGCAGGAATCTCAAATGAAGCTAATAGATTACACTAGGCTATGCTCTTTGATAATGAGTTTATCTGAAACTCCAGAGACTTTTTAAAAATTTCCTTGAATTCACCCTGACTTTTCCAGGATCCCCCTGTTTTAATGGCATGAGATAATCATGATTATTCTGTTATTCAGATTATGAGCTTAGAAATTTTGAAGTTTAAATGCACCATTGAAAATACATCTTTATCTAGACACAACCATTGTTTTAATTTTTATATGAAATATTATAAGTAGGCCTACACATAGAAAACAGATAAATGGTAATTTATAAGACCAATATTGGTTTTTATTAATTTTATTATCAGTATAAAGATGATTTAATAAATATTAAACGGTATTGTGAACTAAACACTTGATTTTGTTTGTTATGGATAGTTAAAATGTGGATTTCCCTTTACAGTATTGAAAATCTCAATAGATGGTCTAAGTAAAAAGTTAAGTGTGTTTTTAATAAATACATGCATCACTGAGATATACAGACGCCCGACAGAGGTCTAGTATAAAATAAAATGAAACGTCCATTTCTCATAGCAAAGTAACTACAATTGATGTTTCCGTAAAAGCCTTCAAACAAAAAGTATCTTCGAAAATCCATCTCTGAGGAATAAAGAGCATCTCAATTTCGAACAAGTGCATACCGTACGTGTTCCAATTTCAAATTCAAACAAACCAATAAAATAACTCGATGTAAAACAAACACCATGGGGTTTTTTTTTAGGACAGGAGTGGTAAAAGGTAGGGGAAAAGAAGAGGAAATATAACATGGAATGACCATGAGTGGCTTTCAGAACTAATACACAATTCAATTCCATCGTGTAGCGTGCTTGGGTGCCATGTGCATGTTGTGTCGTTTGAGTTCCGAGTAGGAAAAATATACGATCCGGTCGATAGGCTTCCCCTGTGAGTTGTGTCTTGTTTGTGTGTATATAGACGTATACTCGGATCACTATCGGTAGAACCTTCTGGTGAGGGCCAATCCTTCATTTCTTGTGCACCAATTTCTCTAATAGAGCAAACATAGCGGGTCACAAGCGAAATAAAAATAAATGGTACAACACCATCGTATATATCGTATTATTATAGTATATTATAACTAGGAACAAGAATTTTGAAAATTGGTAATCAATTAACTAACCTTAAATAGTTTTACCTACAAAAAAACATATGTAACACTCTTCAGATTTATATTTTAAAAATATATTGTTAGATCCATTTACAAAAATAATGGTTGGGTCTACCTAAAAACATCAAGTTTCCAAAAATGATTTGTAAGTAAAAAATATCATGATTTTCTTTTAGCAAATGAAAGTACATTATTATTTATCTTGTAAACACTTTTAAGAAGTGTCATGTATTTGGAACATGGCTTATATTTTGGACACAAGAACGTAGATTTTTTTTGTTTGTTTACTGCTAGCTGAGTTTCTTTCTATGGCTATTCAACTATATGTTAAGTTAGAATGAAAGATATCGTAAATATATAGAAACTTATAAAACAAATTGTGTCACAAAATATATATTTTTTATTACTGAAGGAAAACACATTATATTCTAGTTTTTTTTATAGGGTTATAAAGTTTCTGAGGCTATTGCTAAACAAATTTCTTCACTAGAGCCCATTTCCACGAGTGTATTTTAGCAGCGCTGCCGCCACGCACGCTCGCCCGCCCTCACGACTAGCCGCGGCGTTTCCTAGCATCGCTGCCAGTGTTGATACATTCCATTAAATGGTCCTGTTTCCACGGACGGCAGAAATACGCACGACTCTTTCAAAACAAAACCACGTGTTGTTGTGCTATGCTAAAAATTACAGTATTATTTATTACTATAAAATATCTTCCCAATAATATTTTAGAGCTTGGATGTAGAAATGTTTATTAGTAAGATAGAGATGGTACCAGCCGTTTGGAATTGAAAGTCATCTGAACACAGCAATAAGCAAGAAAAAACAAGATGATGGGTCACTGCGCAGACAGTTTATTCCCCATTCATGTATTACGTAAATACCTTAGGGGTAGAGGGAAGGTACAAACAATGCTTACGTAATACAGAGAGAGACAGGAAATAATTGGGGAGGGTGAATCGAAAGTAAATTAGAAAAGATATTATAATGTTATAGATTTCTAAATTTTACCAATTTAATACAAAAAATTTAGATTTAATAATAATTATATTTATTGTGAATTATTATGAATTAATTCGCACCATTAATTTACAAGTCTCGTTAATAACTACCATCAATTTATATAATGCATAAAAATCATATTTATTCCTGTTAGAGGGAAGAATAGAGGGGGGAGGTTCAAATTTTCCCCAAAAATGTGATTTTATTATTGAAATCTTAGACGGAAGCATTGGCTGCGTGACAGCAGCGCTGCAATGGGCGTTAGCAGCGCTGATAAATACGCTTGTGGAAATAATCTTTAAGCTTACATGTCATTTATCGCAATAGAACCTTCACCAGTGGGAAAGCAGTAAAAGGCATCAGTCTTCTTTTGTCTGGTTTAGCAGTAAACAGGATATCATTGTTTGAATCCTGTTCAGGTGTAAAAAAGGGTTTTCCTTAAAGTTAGAATGTAGATAACGTGAGGAAAGGGCAGTGGCTTTGTAGGGTTTTTTTTAGTAAAATTTTCTTTGGTTAAAATAAATAAATTATTTATTCAGTATTAACAAAGTTACATTTTCTTCATATGGTGATATTAACAGTTCTTTATATATTAAAGGGTATTCTGGTGTTGAATGACCACCTTTTCTCTTAATTTAAATTTTTTCTCATCTAATGCTACTCTGCTCATGACAGATATTAAAAAACTGTTGATATCACCTTGTCAATCAAGTTAAAACCAATATTTCTACCGGAGAAACATTTTATTTATTTGGGACCAAAAAGGTTTGCAATTAAAACGGTAGAAAATTAATTTACCTTCAATTTAATAATTCATATTATGTTCATATTATTCTTACATACATAACATTTAAAAATAATTTATTATTTTGTAAATAAATTTATATTCAAACTTAAAATTCAAATTTTTAAAGAAGGCGAATTTTTTCGTCCGGGAAAACTTGTAGTAAAATTATTAGGCTACCTAACACTTTTAAAGGTTTATTAGAGGCTTTGTTAGAATCCAAGTTAGGAACTACCCTAAACATTTATCATTTTGGAGTTTAAGGTTTCGGGTTCAGAATAAACTGAACTACCTGTGATCGGGGAGATCAAGGTTTGAATTTTTACTGGGTGTGGTTTTCCACCAAAGCGCACATACTTACATTAAACTTTCCTCTTCAGTCATAGCTCTTTGATTAATCCGTTGATAAGATTAACACTATCCACTTCGGTGGTCGAATAATCTAAGCCATCACTCTTGAAATAAACTGGGCTTCTTGTGATAAATAAATCTAAGTTTGATTCTCGGTAGTGTTTACTGAAGTTTTTTTTACCTAAAGGTTTGTACACTCTTTCTTCATGAAAATTCTAACACACTGTCTCGATATTAAACATTCCCCATACAAAACTCATTAGCCTAATTAGTACATAAGCCTACAAACCGAATAGGTAGTAAGACGTGGTGCTAAAAAAGGGTTTGATTTTTTTTAGTATTGCGTCATACTAACCGTTCTATGTATAGGTTTATGTTTATTTATTAATCAAATTAATATTTTTAGGGATAAGGAAAGCTATATTAAGAGGATATTTACTTACATTTGCGTGGAGGGTGCTCAAAAACTATTTTGAAAGAACCACCCTCATTACACACGATCGATAGTCGAACACCTATCTCCCCATCAACGAAAGTCTAATCTACTGTGAGTGTATATTATTATTATTAGCACCGCGTCTTACTACCCGTTCGGGTTGTACGCACTTACGCTAATGTGTAATGGTAGGGTGATTTAGAGATGAAATGAAGGACCTACAGATTAACGTGGAATCCGAACCACGGTAAAGGCCTGGCATTCCTCACATTCACAAGATGTCTTGTCAGATGTGAAGCAAGGGTTTGGTAATCAAATGTGAGTGTATAGCGTTAGAACCCGTAGCCACCAAAGTGGGCTAGTTTAAAATTGAATGGGTTACTAAATAATTACCTAAATTATGAGTGGCTCAAGTTCCACTCTACAGTTAAGCTTGTGGAAAACATGAACCACAAACTATTTTTTTTAAGTGTGATCTAACCTTCACTAGTCCTTATTCCTTGAGGTGACCTGGTGTGTGTGTGTGTGTGTGTGTGTGTGTGTGTGTGTGTAGGGGGGATGGGGGTGCAGTACGATGGGGTCCCAGAAACTTCCAAACTGATGTAGTGTTTCCTGCTCTCGAAGCGACGTGTCTTTGCGACGTCGCGTCGTAATGGAAACGCGGTGTTAAATGTCGTGATCGAGTAGTTTGATTAAAATAGACAATATTTTGCTATAGAGCCTACCACCAAGCTCAATCTTGTCATTACGTTTATTATTATTAATATTAATAATAATAATTATTAAAATTATTATTAATATTGATAATAATAATTATTAAAATTATTAATATATTAATATTTTATTATTATTAATAGTAATAATTTGAATAAAGTTTACGGAACTCTGCACTGAATTTCGCGCTCCATTGTATAAAAACTAAAAACTCATAATCTATGCGAAATAAAATAATATACACCAGCTAACCAAAGCACAAATTACGCTATAGGCCTATGCACGTAAAACATTTTTTAACTCCCAATTTTAAATTTTATGACTTTATTTTTAAAGGAGTAAAGTTCTCATTTGTATATTTGGACCAATAAAAAAAGGTTGCTATTGAGTCCACAAAGGTCAAAATTTCGTATTACAATTTCGACTTCTTGTTAACATTTTCTAAATTTTATTAGGGGTTGCACATCTTCAGAATATCACATTAATATTAAATTCCTCATTTAAATATGTTGACCAGTAAAATAGTTAAATATTGACTATTGAGTCTAAAGTGATAGAGGAAGGAAGGATCATTGATATACAAACATTTCCCCTAAGAAGTTAAAGGGAAAAGAACATCAACTTTTGAGAGACTTAATGATTTACTTACTCTATAATATTAGATAATTAATACGTCAAATCATAAGAAGTATCTCTGTACAACTAAAGCCCAGAAAATATTATTAATATATTTGTCAATAACTCAGAAACTATTGGTTTTATAAAAATATATTTAAATCAAAAGAATTTTAACATAGGTATACCTACATATTTACAATGATAAGTAATTTCATATCTCTCAGATCTACGGATATATGATACAAATTTAGAATTTACACATTTGTACTAAACCCTTAAAGTCATTTTGATGAAAAGTTAAAAGAATCTATATTGTTTATAATACTAATCAATGCTTAGAAATAAAATTCAATCAAAATCACTAGAGCCGATTTTGAGAAAATTGATTTTTTTTTCTTTTTCACCCTTAAGGAAACTACACTTAACTTTAGGGTTAGATACCTAATTTCAAAAATTTCTCGGGGGAAACACAATGAAAACCCTAAATAACAAGTGTTATCCCAATCGGTAAAGTAGTTTAGGCTCTACTCTGAGTTATAGACAGACAGACGGCTTTGCGAAAAGCACTTTTTCGGATTCTGGGTATCATGAAACGTCGACATTCATCAAAATCTCGAATTCGATTGTTTTGACGATCACAACACTTTCTCTACTCTAAGGTAGCAAGAACGTAAGTAAGGAGGCATCTTTCTCCCCCTCTGCCACTCCTCACCCCATTTAATTTTATGTATTACCTTGGGGGGAATGCCAGGCCTCCACCGTGGTTCGGATTCCACGTTAAACTGTAGGTCCTCCATTTCATCTCAAAATCACCCTACCGTTACACATTAGTGTAAGTGCGTATAACCCGAACGGGTAGTAAGACGCGGTGCTAATAATAATAATAATAATAATAATAATAATTTAAGTACTACCCAGTCGGGATTTACGCATATGTACTAATTACACTAATGTTTTAGGGATGAGGAAAGTATAATTTAGAGAAAGTATACCCACATAGCATTAGTAGGTGGGTGTAAAGTCGTTTAAGAAATCCCACATTCAATACATCCAATTGGGATTTGCCCGCAATCACCCACCACCGCAGTCTAGTCTATTACAAGAGTGACACCTAAGACGTTTCTATCCCCAAAGCAGATCATGGGAGATTTTGAGGTTTTCTGAATATTTATACTTATGGGGGTAGGGATGAGTAAGGTAGAGTTTGGAGGAAATTTAACTCTACTTTCGTTTAGGTGGAGTGGTAAATCCTTTAGGAAAAAAAAACTCTTAAGTTCATTTAGCCAGGATTCAAACCTAGTGCAGATGTTATTTTTTGTAAATCTATAAATAGGAGTATCATTAATTTTTTAGCACCGAATCTTATTACCCGTTCGGATTTATAAGCTTATGTACTAATAACACTAATGGTTTTAGGGATTATGAAGGTTATATTTGTAGGAAGTGTACGTACATTTGCGTGGAGGGAGAGTGTAAAACCATTTTGGAGATAAAACCTCAGTTCACTCGACCGAGATTCAAAACTTGATCTCCCGTCATCGGCAGTATAGTCTACTGTGAGAGTAGTGCGTTAAGTCTTGCTGCCATTGAAGTGGGTATGAGAAAGTTTGAATCTAGAGAAAGCGTACCCACAATTGTGTGGAGATAGAATGGTAAACTATTTAGGAAGAACCACCCTCAATACACTAGAATGGGATCGAACTCCTATCTCCCCCTCATAGGCCCTCTAATCTATTATGAGAGTGACACCTTAGACCATGCGGCTACCGACAAAGGCTGAAAATGAATTTCTTTTTATTTAGCTCCCCGTATTACTATCCGTTTGGCTCATACGCTTAAGTACTAATTACGCTAATGGACTACAAATTGGGAAGGTTGAATTTAGAGGCAGTGAACCCACATTTACGTAGAGGGAGAGTGGAAAACCATATACGAAAAACCATCCCCAATTCACTCAACCGAGATTCGAATCTCGATCTCCCCGTCCTCGGTTGTCAAGATCAACACGAAACAAGTGCGTTAGCTAACTACCCTCCGAGGCGGGTTGTAAATTAACTACCTAAGTGGTAAGGTGAGTAGGCCTATATAGTCTTAGAGGTCATTCACCCGAAAATGACATGGATATAGGATATGAAAACCATATCGATAAATTTCAAATTGAAAATCAACCTTCAGTACACACAATTGGGATTGTGTATCCACATCATCGTGGAGCTTAGGTCATGCGAGTCTAACGCTTTGAGTTATTCAGCTAGTGAAACCATTTTACAATTAAAAAGAAAGTACTATTAGTAAATTGAGAAATGACTCCTGAGCACGGGAATTGAACCGGAGACCTTTGACAAAGTTGGCCTACGCCAGTGCTCTTTCCACTGAGATATTCAGGAGTCGTATCGTGTCTAGAGTCATTCTTCACTCACACACATTTTAAGGCAGTGTAGTTTGTAATGGACGTGGGGAAATCGTTAGCAACACATAATAGATCAATTACGATCGTGAACTAGAAGGTGTGATTTTAATTTAAGAATAAATTATGTTCAGCTGTGGTTATATCCGTACGTAACTACTTTAATAGTATATATTTATTTAATCGATAATAAAATGCGCATTTATACAGCTGTCATTGTACTATTGGCAGCATAAAGCGCTCTCTTGACGAAGACGTCTTCTTTATCTGATTTGCTGTTTTTTCCCCTTGTTTAATGTAGAATATCCATTTTTTTTATACTTAATAATTTTATTTGCAATGTTTGTTTAATTTTCCAAGCTATACATTAAATTTAAATTAAGTTAAATTAAATTTAAATTTAAATTAAATTAAATTGAAATTAAATGATAGCACCGTGTCTTACTACCCGTTCGGGTTACACGTTTAAGTACTAATTACTCTAATGAGCTAGAATTTTGAAATTTTGAATCTATATGAAGTGAACCCACATTTGTGTGAAGGGAGAGTGGAAAACTAATTAGAAAAAAAAACACCCTCAATTCACCTGACTGGGATTCAAGACCCAATAGCCCCGTCATCGGAAGTCTATAGTAGTCTAGTTTGTGAGAGTAGCGCCAACTTATACCATGAGACCACCGAAAAGGGCTACTGAGTAGCAATTTTTTCTATTAACCTTAAATTGAACATACAATTTACCAAATCAAACATCACACATATAAACATTGTAACACTAGACTAAAGAAGTTGTCAAGAGGTTAAAATATGAACTACTATATGTTCGAAATCAAGATGCTTTTGTTAGGAGTGTTTAACGTGAACTTTCTGAATAAAATGAATACAATATTAATCAGTACATGACTTTCAAACTATCTTAATTCTAAAATAATTAATTACTGTGATAGTCAAAACAGAGATTGACAAAATATCAAATATACCAGGAATCTAATCAGGAACCTTTTGTTCAAAGAAACAAGACCTACTAACTGTAATAAAGGGACAGAATTTTAGTGTCTCAACAATTCTACTACTCTATTCCGGGAATCCAACCTGGAACCTTTTGTTCAATAGTAACAAGACCTACTAACTGCAATAAAGGGACAGATTTTTAGTATAACTACTACTTTATTTCACTTGGTATGTATTATATCCATTTTTACTTTATTTGTTTTTTTGAAAATAAAATTATTAGAGGAAAAATTTATAAAATGAAATGGTTCGGTGACGTACACAAGACAGATATTTATTTAGCTGAATGGCAAAGAATGAGACAGCTCATGACTTCATCGTAAAACATGGGGGTCTCTCTTGTTGATAGAGATAAAATATCTTTCAGCTAAAAAACATATCAACTTTTCCTGTTGTCACTGGAGGACTTTCCCAGAGAGATGCTGGAGGCGGTGACTGCTGGACCAGTGTCCGTTTGAAGCAGCTTAGGACAACAAGGAGTTAATTCTCACGAGAAGTTATCCCTTGTTCCTCGTCTTTCCTGGATTTTGATTTAAAGTATTATGTTGGAAACTAAAGTTATTATAGACTAAAGTACGTCACGTCTTTATACACACTCAGATTTTTTTATCTCAAGCTATTAAATAAAAAGTTAAAGTTATTAAAAAATTAAGTTCTTCCCGTGATAATTAATATCCATCTGGGATTTTATTTTAAACTATTAAGTTAAATGATTCACGTAAGGGGCTTGAAGTTTTTAAAGTTCAGACCAAAGTTATTTACACTTAATTTAAGTGGTAGGTTTGTAATCAATTAATAAGTTGTACATCAAAGATTTAATTTTTAGCACTGTGTCTTAATACCCCTCCAGGCTATCTACATTTAGTTACTCTAACGTAGTATAAATTAAGAGGGAGCTTGAGAAGAAATATAGGCTGCATTTGCGTGGAGAGGGAGAGAGAGAGAGAGAGAGAGAGAGAGATAAAGGGTGAAAAACTAGTTTAGAAAATCCACTATCAGTACACCCAATCAGATTCAAGATCCGATCTCCCTGACATCAGCAGTCCAATCTAATTCGAGAACCACGCCATGCTGCCAACGAAACAGGTCATAGTCAGATCTATTTTAGAGTAATTCATCAAACAGCTGATTAATTGGGATACTATATTCAAAATTAAGCTTGAATCAAAAATATCATCGAAGATTGGATAGCTGCATTCTTCACTTGACAATGGCAAAACTAGGATTAAAGAAGTAGTATTTCAATTTTAAAATGATTATTTATCTTCCCCTTTGATTGTAATATTTTTAATGTGGTAAAATGTTTTCACAGCTCTAAATTCCGCTCTTCTAATGGGGGTTACTTAAATTGAGTCCCAATAGTTGTGCCTTCTTTCAGCAATACGTAAAACGGATCCTACTACTTTGAAATGGATACGTAAAATATGTCTCAATATTTTTAAATCGATATGTAAAATTGGTCCGCGTGTTATACCTGGGTGTAGTTTGAAAAGTATTACTAGTATTACGATAATAATTCTTTTTCAAATTTACATAGTGCCTTTTTGGTTGTACTGTTGGCTGTTAAACATTGCAGAGCAGTCCGGTATAGTGGAAGCAATGTTATTTCAAAAGAATAAGACGATATTTATATTTAATGGTTATAAAGTTTAAATATCACAAACTTCTGAAGGATGGAATTCAAAGTTCCATTCAACCTCTACGTGGTGTCTCCTGGGTAACGCTAATATGCTGACGGGAGACGGGACCCAGAAGATGGTATCCATTTACGTATACCCTTTTTCTAACCGGACCCATATTACCTATAACTTTTTTTTAACCTGGACCCAATTCGACATGATTTTGGATGACAGGACCCAATTTACCAACCCCGCTCTAATAAAGACTTGAAAAGACTACACCACGTTTAACAGGAAACTATTTCTATAACACAATTCTCAATAAAATAACATTATATCAAGGTATGGATCTAATGGCTTAGCGCAATAATATATGAAAGAGGATTTGGTAGCTTTTCGAACTGTCAGGTAGAACTCTTCGTGTGGCGATCTAATTAAAAATTCTAGACACTGTTTCCGTTCATGTTATGTTGAAAAGAGAAATGGAAAAATAATGTTTGGCTAAATATAAGGCTTTTATTTCGGATACAGAATAAAACCATAACAAAATATGTAGGCTACTGCAATATTTTTTTAATAAAAGAGAAATATCTAATTAAAAAACCTTACGATGTATTTGGCATTTCATTTTATATAAAAAATATTTGTTATTAGGCCTAAAATATGTTTGATTTATTTTTAAGTTTGTAAAATATATGTATTTAAAAAAAATGGGAATTTATGGTTTAACAAGGTTTCCACGCGCTTGTAAAACCGGGAGATCTTGGTATTTATGGGGAATATTTTGTGTTTTAGAAAAATAAGGGAATTTCAACAAAACTATTTGTGAATTTGGGAAATTAAACTGTAAGCTTTAAATAGTATGGCTTTATACAATGGTAAATCGAGGGAGGGTGTGCAATTTCCCCCTGAACATGGAAAATTATCAAAAATATTGAAACCAATTCTTTATTGTTATAAATGTTTACATACTCTAATATTTCCCTCACCCTATCTCCTACATGACTTAATCAACAATTATTTTATTGTGAAATTACAAATTTATCAGTCAAAAGATTTTTCCTTACAAGTGCTCTTTTAATTAGTACAGATTGTTATAAATTAAAATTATTTTTATAAACTAGCATAATTATTATTAACAAATTTTAACAAATCAAAATTTTAATTTACAATATTATTATTATTATTAATATTGTAAATTAATATTTGTATTTGTTAAAATTATTAAATTTTTAATTGAAGGAGCCTTCTGAAAGGCAATCGCACCGTTCCCACCCCTCCTATCCAACCAAGGCCACCATGACAGGGGTATTATTGGTACCATAGTATCGGGCTAGGGACTACCAGGGTCTCGGGCCAAAGATCCAGATTAACAAATTTTAGAAAAATATCACGAGAAGAAATAAAATATCACATATAAAATACTTGAATGAATACTAATAAAAAGCAATAAAATCACTATCATAACAAAAAAACAGTGCATTCCCAACCCAGCAGCTGTGATTTCCTCTGGAGGTACTTACTGGCATTCATTACAATTATTATATTAGTAGTACGGTTCAGTCCTGTCCCTCGCTTCAAAGTGTTAGTTTCACAAAGTCTATTTTTAATTTTTGTATTAAAATTAAATTTTTACCGTGAATAACTTCGGGTACAATTTCAATTTAAATATTTCATCATGTTCTTAAATGTTCAATGGTCACTTAGGTATTAATTTGATACCCTACTTTTGTTCTGTAAAGTGACCTAATATTAAAAATAATAAAGTACAATTCTAAGTCAAGCAGTGGTGACGAAGCTAGCGCTTTGGGGAGGCGGGGGGTGGCATTGTATCCCCTTGGAAATAATTTGTCCCCCCTCCTCCCAATTCGAATAAACTCATCACTATCTAGATTTATTTCCTTTCCTCCTGCTACTCTTGAATATAATTCTGAAAAAATAACTTTGTATTAAATTCCAAATAGCTTCAGGCATTACATTTTCAAATATTTGATGGGAGAGGCCCGATCTAAATAGATTATCAATGCATATAATTCTCCGTAATATTCCAGGCAAACACCACTTTTAAATAAATAATAAATTTTTTAAAAAATCTGGTGCGGGATGACTTCAAATAACTTCTAGGGAAACATGGGTTCCAAAAATTTCTAGGAGAGAACTACTCAAAATATTTTCTTGGGTATCAAAATTTCAAAAGGATTATAGGGTAGGATCAGTCCATATAGCTTATAGAGAAGTATTTTTAAAACAGAATTAAGATGAAGGCCAAACTAGATAGATTCTGGGAGTATCCAAGTTTCAAACATTTGCCAAGAGAGGCTACCCAGGAGTGAAAACCCTTCATAAACTTTATTTTATTATTGACAAAGTAATTTATCCTCTCAATACAAAAATGTGTTCACTGCCAATGAGTTCGAGTAAAGTAGTGAGAAGGAGCCCGCAATTTTCTCCTAGTACCAAGTTTGGTTCGAGCACCTGGTGGTCTACACCCAACAAAAAACAGGCCCTGGAATTGCCCTTGGCTTTGCATTGAATATAAAGTGAACTAAAGATAAGCACGCTGATATGAATACATGACTAATCTCCCCTCCTTCTACTTTTCACTTTGAAACATTGCACTGCAAAACAACTATAAATTCTTCCATTATCCTTCTCTAAATACCATTGCATAAATTCATGATAATTTCAGGAAAAAATAGATTTCATTTTTCTATACTACTCTCTAAAGTGTCTGAATAAAAAGAAAATACTTTCGGTACAGTTTAGAAAAACCAACAGGGATTTATGTGTTAAGAAGTTATTAACCAGTCTGTTTAATTTCTTGTAATGTTTGTTGTTTGCAACTATGATTGTTGCCAAAATCGAGAAATTAAACCTATGGAACGGTTGTGAGTTTGACAGTGAGTCAGATGGCATAGGGTGAAATAAATTAACAGCTTTTTGTTAAAAATAGCTTGAAGTTAAATATCCTGAATGGTTTCAAGAATATTTGCGAATGTATATTCCGTTGAACTCGAAAGGTACCTTCACTCTACACTATGGCCTTTATTTTGTAAGATGCATCATAATGTAATAGAGGTTGCAAATTCATTTCACCATTAATATCACATTGAACATTGAAATTAATGAAGGGGGCGAATTTCATAAAGTTCAATATTGTCACCATCTCAAATAAAAAAATCTAAAATTTAAAATCCCTACTATAGCAAAATTAAAATTAAGATTACAAAATATGTTATGTCTTAACCAATAGTCTATATTTTTTTAAACTAAAATAGTATTTGCATTAAGTATGTGAGTGGTTCTAGATGGTATATTTGTGATAGTTGAAAATTGTTCAGTTTTTTATTGTAGTAGACATAATACACGTTCTAATGGCCTTTATAGCTTTACTCAACTTAAGATCTCATTTCACGACCAATTAATCAAGTAATTATATATATGATTACGCTCAAACAAGACATTTTATCCAAAATAACATTTTTCTGGATTATTTCCGTGACAACAGAGTATTGGGATCATTGTAATAGGTTTTTTCATATAAAAATAAGTATTTTTTAATGTTGTCATGATTTTTAAACATGGTAAATTGATTTCACTTATCTAAATTCCACTGTTTTCTAAAATTGAAAATAGAAAACCGCATTACTATGTGACGTCTGGCTCAAATGGTAAGCTACATTATGATCTCGGCTTGAAAAACTATGCCTTAAGACCAGTTTGGGGCTAAAATCTTATTTCAACTTCTCGCTTTATGGCATAAAATTCAATCTTACTCAATAATTTAAGATAAGTCAATGTCACCATACAATATCTTAATTACTAGCATCTAATATATTATATAATAATTTACAATCAAATTTTCAAAAATAGGTTTCAGTAAACTACACTTATATACTTAATGTATTTTTGTTCCTTTAAAATAAAAATTGTAACAATTTTGGAAAAATGTCTAACTAAAAAGAAGTAATCATTAAACTACCGTTAATTTTAAGGTTAGAATCAATATCCCGATTTGTTCCTGATGATATATATCCCCTTGTCTTTACCCGGGTCATAGCTGAAACGGTTTGATGTATTACGTACAAACCTGATATTAATATGTTATATCATCAGGAACAAATCGGAATATTGATTCTAACCTTAAAATTAACGGTAGTTTAATGATTACTTCTTTTTAGTTAGACATTTTTCCAAAATTGTTACAATTATTTTGTTCAAAAAATTACCTTAGTACCGGTATTGTTTTACACCATAAATGATCATTTATTTATTTTAAAGGAACAAAAATACATTAAGTATATAAGTGTAGTTTACTGAAACCTATTTTTGAAAATTTGATTGTAAATTATATTATTATATATTTTTATATAAGCTATGAGGCTACTGTGTATATATATATATACACACACAGTAGCCTCATCGCCTCTTTGGTGCTGACTGACAGCTCACAGCTGACTTCTGACAGTCAACATTTAGGCTTATACCTAAATTTTGACTGTCAGAAGTTACAGCTACTAAACACATGTTTTTGCAGATCATCTGGTTCAGCGTAGGGATACGTAATTTGGTCTGGTAACTTTAAAGCTGTCAGTCAACACCAAAAAAGCCATGAGGATACTGTACACACATATGTATGAAAGATTAAAAAATTGGATTAAATTAAACAATGTGCATTTAATAATAACAAAAACACAAACTCACTATTGTTTTGAGGTAGCTTCTTGCAACGTTTTTGCTTCAAAGGTTCATATAGCAGAAATTGAAATTCAACCCTGGTTTCCGTGACCGGTTTATTACCGGGTGCGAAATAACTAAACTCGCCTTCCTGGAGGGCAAAAACTTGTTAATGTCGTCTGTTTTATAGTTATGTTCCTTCCACCCTTCTTTTTTTAAAAATATATTTAGTCAGTCCACCATATGTTCCGTTTCTAAAGTCACCCCCGCGTTGTAAAAAAAAAGAAGCTTTAATTCAGTAGACCATTCAATAAAAACAATGTTAGAAGATTTATTATAGACTCTATGACAATGTTATTAATCCATCTATTCGATATTTTCCCAAGGCTACAAGCCTGGGGTATCCATTTCTACAGAACCAAGTATCTCAACCTTATAAATGAACGTGAGTGAGTATGGAATTAATGAATTTTGGAGGAAATAAGTGGCGGGGAAAGTATAAATACGGTAAATAGGGTAAATAATAATAAAAAGAGACATTAACACAAAGTGATATATTGCACAGGAAATTAAACTCTAAATATATACTTATCTGCAGCTGACTCAATAAAATGAAAAAAATTAGACCTAAATTATTTACGCGTTTATTTATTTAATTAAAAAGAAAGAAAATATTTAGTTACCATCGATCCAAAATGTACCAGTTCTGTTCATATTATCTCGGTTCTCCTTTACCGTTTATTGGTTTCTAATGCCATTAAATCACACAGAGTATTATCATTTAAAAAATATTCTCAGTCTCTATTGTTCTCATTCTTTTCAATAAGGATAGTTAAAAAAAAATAACTGCTCAAGGAACCAGCATTCATGAAAGGTAAAAAAAATGTGTTTATTATTCAAAGACATAAACACTTATCATGTTTAATATAATATTATTAATTTTACTGCATGCAGGATCTTGTATTTATTAGGATATTTAAGAATAGCCTATATAAGTAAGAAACAATAAACTACTTTTTATAAACTGTAACTGGTTCCGGTTATAAAGTGAAGAACGAGTGGAAGCAATTTCCCAAATAACCGAAACGGCCCCCCCCCCCCTCCAGCCTCCCGCAATGGTATATAATCTTATTTTTATTATTAATTAATAACTTTGATAAATGATGACGCTATGTGGGCTAATTTGTATTACAAACATTTAAAGTATCTTAACTCAACCTCTCGTATAAATTGTTCTCAAATTGACTCGCCCCTAGGTCATTGTTGAAAGGCGTGTTGACAGTTTGTTTTCAATGAGAAAATAATGGAATCAGCCAAAGTCAAAGTATCTTAAAACTCTGATTTTACTCAAAACCTTCTTTAATATATAGTTACTTTATAATTTGGTCCGACTTGCATAAGTGGGCTCATAGACTAAGGAATCAGTCACTTCTTATCTGGCTTTCTGATGACTATAATGTAAATTATGTATTTTTTTTCTCTTGGATGGTTTTGCCACTCAGCGTCCAAAAAAATGCAGGTTTACTTTCTTGAAATTTTATCCTTCGTCATTCCTAAAACGTTAGTATAGATATGCGAGCAGCCCGGATGGATATTAAGATGTGATGCACCGAGATATTGGTTTTTTTTCTTAATAGCAAAAAACCATTTTACTTTGAGAGAAATTTTATCCTTGACTGACAAACACGTTTCTCATATCTCCTCCTCCTTCATTCCCTTTTATCTTGACTATCCATCCACATATTCCTTCATATTCTACTAACGCTCATAGTTAAAAAAATAAACTGTTTGGTGCACTCCAAATATTTTCTCTTTTATTTTAAAATAGAAGCATACATACATACATGCATACAAACGTACATAGATACATACATAGATACATACATAGATACATACATACATACATACATACAATACATACATACATACATACATACATACATACATACATACATACATACATACATAAGCACACCGTCCTCCTATGAGGTATGCAAGAAACTCTGCATAAAACTAAAAAAAAACTCCGTACGTAATCCATCCTCGCTTACTTTCTCCACGCCTATCCATGCATACTCCATTCCTCTAAAAAAAAATCCATACAAGTCATGCATGCTCTTTTTTTCTTAAAACTCTTAATGTTTCTCTTTTCACATATTCGTCTATAACAGTTAACCAAGTCTTACATGGCCTACCCTTTCCTTAAGAACCCAACACTCTCCCTTCATATATTTGTTTCATCCCTCGATCCACACTCATCCTCTCAACATGTCTGAACCAACGTAAGCCGCTTCTTTCATATCTACATATTTGATTCCCTTTCAAATCGCACTCATTCAACACCGTCCATTACTACCTCTGTCCATACAAGTTTTTACACACACATTTATTTTATATCTCATATCACCCGTATTCATCTTGCTCTTGTGTTTCTCCTGACAAACCCACGCATCACACAAATTTTATGATCCAGAAGATAATCATTTACTAAAAACTTGTAAGATTTGTCAAACTAAATAATAATTTGTGTATTGTTGCATGAACACTCCATCAAACATAATGAATGCAATAATATACATTGTTACAGAAACGTCAATACAAATTGACCCTGTATAGACCCCAAACATCATCACAGTAAATTTAAATTTTAAAATACCTCCATAATTTTTTTAGCTTCCTTATAGCTAAATATCTGTTAGTTTATACAAATATACTTCAAATAAAAGTTTTTAATTTTTAGATGGCACTAGAACTTTAAAATTATCTGAAATAGTTGCGTTGATTTTATCAAAATTGGAAATAACTGCATATGTGAGTTACGCTTAAACTAATTTTCATAGGAACATGAGCATTTCCTTTTTTGTGTGTGTGTTTTTAAAAGTGCCCAGATACAAAATTTTATCACTGTCCTTACCACGGATTTCGTGAAAATTGATTCTTTTTCTTTTCACATTTCAGTAAACGTCCCTTAGTTTTAAGTTTGGATGTATAATTCCTAAAATTACTCTGGGGAAACTCATCAAAACCTTAGATGCATTTTTTAAGCCTGATAGGTAAAATTCTTCCATCTCAAGGCCTGGATACAGATGGACAAACGGCATAGTGAAAACAATATTTGTTTGTTACAGGGAGTCATAAAAAGTCAATATTTTATCAAATAATCGAGTGAGATTTATTTGATAATCACGATACTTCCTTTGAGGAGTCGTGAGAAACTAAAAACCTTCTTTTCTAATTTAATCCCGTTAAAATTGTATCCTACCTCCTTTAATTTATTTTGTGAGGCATAGTTACAGAGTAACATTATTGAAAACTTTACTTTATTTAATGTCGTAAACAAATACCATAAAATATTAGACTTGATACTCCTTCCGGGCAGTTTTCATTGTTTACAGTAAAAAGTTATAGAAAGAGAGAAGAAAAAGTCTTAAGTAAATTTTGTAATAAAACCGCTTGGTTTAGTAGTTTTTATGTAACACAAAAACAGGACGTGTAAGAAGAAAGAAAATTCTTCGATATTGCACAAGTTTGCCAATAAACCACGAGAATTGTTGTGGGTTTAGGATTGGGGGTGTTATGGTATAGTACAATAACTTTATGATATATCACGAGCACCCCCTGTCGAGTAGATTGGTCACAGAGTACGGTAGGAAAGCTTGGTGAGGGGAAGGAACAGGGGAAAGGGGTGGTTTTGTCCAGAAACTCTCCCAGTAATCAGTACAGAAGCGAGTTGAAGATGAAATCCTCTCAATGGAGAGGGGGAGTACTGGTCTTGTGGACAAGTGCTACACAGACAACGTTGGATTATAAGGGTGTTGTGGTCTCCTCAATGGAACAAGTTCCATAGAATAACGAGGATAGGTCACGACAGCCATTTTGGTACTTTCTCGTGGACGTGGATTACCAAGCTGTCGTGGTATTAACAATGAAACAAGATCCTTTGCATAGTTAGTGTAGGTCAAAACAGCCATCTTGGTACCTCCCCATCGACAATTTTTCTATAATTAACGTAATAACGTAGGATTATCAAGTTGTCATGGTCTCCACAGTGAAACGGGGTCCTTTGGAATATCGAGGATAGGTCACCACATCCATCTTGATTTATCACTTAGCTTAAAGTTTTCTCACTGTTTCATGCTTACATTTAACGCTTACACTCTCTGTCAAAACAATCAACATAAGAGAACAAGATAATTAGTGTAAATTATGAGTAAATTCAAAATTACTGACCTTTGGAACGAGAAGGAAACATCTTTGTGGATCTCAATTCTTATTGAATGAATATACTAGTGTACTAACAATTAACCTGAGCCGTAGAATTCAGTTTCAATTATCATATGTTTACATCGACGCAAGTCTTTATAATAGACGAAATAATTGTGTTCACTTTACAAAATTGTAATTTTGAATTTTATAACTGATAACCTAAAATCTTAAGCAAGGCGAGATCTTGAAATACATATTCCTTGAAATCTTTCGATAAATTTGAGTTTCTCTAAGGATTCACGGGACCTGAATTTAAAAGAGATTATTAGTTATCACGACTGCCACAATACTTCAAAGTACTACTGTTTTTTTTTTGTAGATTTGTATTTATTATAAACGAGGATAAATTAAGGGCAATTTGGTTTTGTCAGGTCTATGTCATAAACAACGAAGAAAACCCTTTTTTATTAGTATATTCATTATTATATTGATATAATTTTATATTTTATTGTGATTTTCTTACATTCCCAACTATTCAAGTTTATGTAATTAATTTTTATTAACTGCTACAATTTTTAAATCAAGGTCAAGAACCTCATAATTTTATTCTAAATACATCTTTTAATAGATTTACGAATCTCGAATACATCGAATACAATAAATGTCTAGGGATTCGAGGAATTGGGGATTAGAATATCACATATTCTTTGTATTATTAAAATGAAGAGTTTGTGTGTCTGTCACGAGCAATGAGCGATTACGACATCATACAGAGGTCTGAAATTTTAAAATTAGTAGAATTTGTGTACAAATGTGTTCACCTTAAAGCCAGAATTTCTAAACTTTGACTAGAAATATTTAAAGAAATTAAGAACTGAAAAAATGAGAAAATATTAACCCTGTGATAAAGTTTTACCCACTCATTTCATACAATATGTTATGCTGTTTGGTTGCCATGGTGAGTAAACAAGAAGTGTTTGGTATCTACAACAAACTCTGGTTCTCATTTCACCAAGATATGTTAATTTGTTAAATGTTGTGATTTATTTCTAATAAATATCTTTTGAGTATTAATACTTTTTTACCTTTTTTAAATTGTACACTTTTTACCTTTCATCCATTTTTCACCATTTTAACACATTGCTTTTTCCACCCTTTTTTAAACTATTTAAAACTATTTACCATGTTTACCCTAAAATCTTACACTGAAGTTAAGCAGGGTAATTCATGTAAAATAGGGTAAAAAAGGCAAAAAGGCCAAAATTGTTAAACGTTGTATAAATAAATCTAATCAAAAAGGTCAGTAAAACCTAAAGAGCAAAATCTGCAAAAATGTCTAGAAATATGTAAAATGACAAAAAATGGCATGATTGAGCAAATATGGAGAATAAGGCAATAAACTTAAAATAAAATAAAAAAAGGTTAAAAGGGGTAAAAGAAATAAAAACGTAAAACGATTAAAAAGCCGCTAAAGTGTGAAAACGGGTAGAAATGAAAATAAAGGGTAAAATATTAAGAGGATAGTAAAACGTAAACTTAAGGGAAAGGGTAAGAAATGTATAATGGGCAAATAGGGCTACAATGGTAAAGCGGCAAAAAGTTTATTACTTTTTAGTAAAGAGGGTAAAAATGGGAAAAATCATAAAAATATGATATTAAAAGGGCAAAGATTGCAAAAAAAATTCAAAATGTCCAACTAGGTTCAAAGGACACAGTTGGGCAAAACATAGAAAAATGTGTTAAACAAAGTAAAAATGGTAAAACAGTTAAATTGAGTGAACGAGATAAGAAAATGTTCAAATAGTTTACTATTGTTTGTATTTAATTTCAACCCTTCAACAACCAATTATTTATGTTATGACACTCTTTACTTCTCTTTTATTAGCAATAACAGGCTAGAGTTCAAAGTAATTTGACTTAGAAATAAATATCAGCTTTAAAATATGTTCTGATTAAATATATATATTGAAATTGTTTATTAGTCAGCCTACTTTCATATTCTGTATCACAATTCAAAGTGATAAAGGATAAATATTTAAACATAATTTAAGATTTGGTTACTACTTTCATGTGGTTTATTTTGTATAATAAAAATAAAAAATATATTTTATAGATTCTCCGTGCGAAAAATGAATACACCAGCTAGTCTCTAATATAGATAACAGGATTAATTTTACAACTAATTTAAACTAAAAGAAGATAACTGCCTTCCATTTTTTTAGCTACTGATATGGAAGTAATTGTTTTATGGAGATCACAATACAATCAATATTAGTTTGAGTCTTACACTTTGGTTGAAAGTATTGAAGCCCGAGTTCTATAAAAAAAAATGTATAGATATTCACAAAGTAGAGATGAATTAATAAACTACATTAATAAGCTTACTTATTGTTTTATTTAGAGTTCATTTTTATTAGTTTTTCCATGATATGAAAAAGTTCAAGTTACAATCGCTTACTCACAATAACCATATGTTGAGCTTTTTTTTCTATAAAAGTACTATTTCAAACTTTACACCTTTATTAGAATAGCTAAATAAAAAACATTAAATTAAAGTTAGCACGTTTCTTGAACAAATAAATCTATATCGTCTTTAACTTGTTAAATAAGTAGTAGGTCTAGGCTTTTAATTTGAGTTGTGATTGTTTAGGTTTTTTTGTTTTGAAAATATAAAATACTAAGCAAAGTGTAAATTTTAAGCAAAATTAAATAGGCCTATACAAAATTAAAAATAAATATAAATTTTAAAAATAAATATAAATTTTTAGCACTATGCCTTACTACCCGTTTGTGTTGTACGACTATGACTAACTACACCAAGTTTAAGGTATTAGGAACGTTATATTAGAAGAAGTGTACCTGTATTTGCATGAAGAGAGAGAGAGAGAGAATGGAAAACTACTTTGAAAAACCATCCTCAATACACCTGATCGAGATACTAGCCCGTATCTCCCCGTCGTCAGTAATTTAGTCTATTGAGAGAGTAGCACCTTAGAACATGTGGCCACCGAAAAGGGTAAATCTGATTCAATAAAAGGTTAATGAAAGAAAAAAATCTATTTTAAAACAGTCATTATATTAAAGTAAATAAATATTTGCCCACGAGCTTAATATATGATTTTGAATTATTTTAACACTGCGTATAACCCAAACGGGTAGTAAGACGCGGTGCTAATAATAATAATATTTTAACACATTCTAATATCCTCAAATAGATTAAATATGGATATATTTAAGTAAACTTAATTATAATCTAGTTACTTATGTGAGAATAAATATAAAAATTAGCCAAAGTAATATCGTGTATGCTCATTAAATTTATATTTGCTGTATGATACGTGTTATCTGAAATAATACAAACAGATTGAGTCTGAGCAAAGAATAATACAAAGTTTTGATATACATATATATTATTATATTTGTAGTATTTGTTTCACTCCCATTTCATCTGAGAGGCTATCAAATACGTTTCCGAAAACAAACAAGACAAGATGAGATTTATTACAATGGAGTACAAATTAGAACAATCCACTGAAGCCAAGAATTTTTGTAATTTTAATAAAATCCCATTCTTCACGAAAGTTTTATGTTAAATGTAATGACGTGATGGTGAGATTGTAAAATGTTATTTGCTAGCATCAGGAAAAGACAGATACCTATTAAATCATTTAAAAAAAATTGTCAATTAACTTAAAATGGTGGATCACATAAATCAAAGTGTTATTCTCGTCTTGACTATCTTACAGATGAAGAGGAGGTTGGAAATCAAATCCTAGCTGGGTCAGCAGAGATACACTTTTAATATCTTCCTGTGTCAACTCATATTCCTCTGCATGCAAATGCTGGTACATTTACTATAAAATATACATTCATCATCTCTACCCCTAAGTGTAAATAATCGGATACCCTGTATGTATAGTAATACAAGGTGTAGAGATAGAAAACAGTGTATATTTTTATATTTTGTAATATTTACTAATAGTTGTAAGACCTCATCCTGAAAAAGTAGAATACTAGTGATAATAGAACACCACTCACCTTAAACAAAAGAAAAAAGTAGTATTTTAATTCTTAAAAAGAAAGGATGATGTTTTCAATTCAGCCAAGAACCGTAACATGACAAATTTACCTTAACCGACCTTCCCTCCCCCAGCCTTTTACAACATTTTGTTGGTTGTTTGCCCTTTATATTATTTTGCTTTCTTTCTTTATTTTATTTTTTGCACGTCCGTGTATTCCACTCTGATACTTGTTTGTTGGTAAAAAAAAAAGGAGGAGGAGACTCCATTAATCAGAAGAAGGAAAGAAAAGAAAACTCAAAGTGAAGAAGAAAGCAAGCAGATAAAAGAGTTCGGGAGGTGGGCAGAGGGTATATATGTATATAAAAAACGGGGCACTTGTTCTAGAACGTGACATGTCCTGATGGTGAAGTTATCTGTGACGTCACGTCCTGTAAGAAGTGGGTCCACATGTCTCCTAAAAGACAGACCTTGATTTAATGGGGATTGGACGTAGCGTATATTAGACTAAAGTTTCTTCTTCGTCCTTAAGAAAAAGCGCAGATCTGGTAGACTTGCTAACTAAAACTGGATCGACAGTACTTTCATCAAGTCATGTGTTTTGCAGCTGTCACATTATTTGACAGATGGCGTGAATCTTGACAAATGTAAACTATAGTGATTTTTATTCTAGGTTGGCTGTTCACCATGTATTTGATATATATTCTAAAGCAATCTTAGTCAGGTAGGACCCAAACCCTAAGCATACCATCACCGGTAAATTATACTTGACGTAATTGACATTTAACCTGCGTGCTCAACGACACGAGCGTCATTTTCTAAGCAAGTAACATGGATTTTTATTTACGTGTATAATATATTATATAGAGAAAAAGAGCCCTGAACACGTTTTGCTTCTTTTTTCCATATATAAACTAATTAATTTATTTATATAATTTGCGTTTCAGTTATTCAATTTTCATTTTTGACTTGCTAATGTCTGATATAACTTGAGCAAAATCTCATAAAACTGTGTTGGCATTTGAGTGTACTAAAGAAATAACATAAGCTAATGACTAGAGAACTAAAAGAAGGAAGGAAAGGATAGAAGAAGATGAAGAAGAAGAAGAAGAGGAGGAGAGTAAGGAAATAATGCAGGACTGTTTCCATAGCATGTATGACAAAGAGGAGGGAGGGGAGAAACAGGCTGGTTTAGGATATTGATGGACTTTACAGCTGATTGACCATGTGTTTCGATCAGTATATACAGCTTTGGGTTCTTTGACAATGAATATAATCTTAAGTGTTAAAAACTAATACCTCATTAATAGCTGAGATGATTAAATCTTGTTTATAAATTAGAATACTAAGGCGTAAGAATGATTAAATAAGTTTAAAAGAAAATTCACATCTATAAGAGTAAGAGAGAGTGTGAATACAAACATTTAATTTATTTAATCACATATTTCCCGTGGCCTGTTTACATTTTGGCCCATCAATCTTAAAGGGGTTTCAAACAAATAATAAACAAAGGCATTGCTCCAGTTTGCATTATCTGCATTATTACTTTACAAACACAGGCAATGTCATGTTATTAAATTAATAGTACTCATCCCAAATCATCATCATCATCATCTTCATAATCATCTCTATCTCTCTCTCTCTATATATATATATATATATATAAGAAGAAAGAGAGAGGTAGATTTATAATACTAATAAGCTTATATTATAATATAATATGGATTTTAAATTATATTTTTAAACAAGCCACGTTACTTGCTTAGCAGCATTACCATTTTTACATTCTAATATAAAAATAAATTATACACGCTGCACCGCACAAACGTTCTTTTTGTTTTACCTCAAGATACATACATTTACTAAAAACTTGTAAAATTTGTGAAACAAAATAATACGTACTGTTGCAGAGCAGAAACATAATAATATACAATCTTACAAAAAAACATTGATAAAAGAGGAGCATCTCTGTCTACCAAAGAGCATAAGAATCAGTTTTATACTTCAAAGCACAACATAACAAGAT
The DNA here is from genome assembly GCA_902141385.1 of Timema californicum. Lineage (NCBI taxonomy): Eukaryota > Metazoa > Arthropoda > Insecta > Phasmatodea > Timematidae > Timema > Timema californicum. Next base: position 213,761 of record CABFOW010000277.1, read on the forward strand.
ATATGTTTGCTTATAGCTCAGAAACTATTCATTTAGTAAAAATATATTTTAAATTAAAATATTTTTATTTTTATAGTGCTACAGCTTTACAATGATAGATTTTTTAGTATCTTAAATAGTTGAGCATAAATGCTCAAAATTGGCAATTTGCTTTTCTATAAAGTGTTCTTAAAGTCATTTTTACGGGAAAAGGAGACACCTATCTTGTTTGTATTATTTAAAAAAAATAACTAAACGCTGCACCGCACAAACGTTCTTTTTGTTTTACCTCAAGATACATACATTTACTAAAAACTTGTAAAATTTGTGAAACAAAATAATACGTACTGTTGCAGAGCAGAAACATAATAATATACAATCTTACAAAAAAACATTGATAAAAGAGGAGCATCTCTGTCTACCAAAGAGCATAAGAATCAGTTTTATACTTCAAAGCACAACATAACAAGATATATGTTTGCTTATAGCTCAGAAACTATTCATTTAGTAAAAATATATTTTAAATTAAAATATTTTTATTTTTATAGTGCTACAGCTTTACAATGATAGATTTTTTAGTATCTTAAATAGTTGAGCATAAATGCTCAAAATTGGCAATTTGCTTTTCTATAAAGTGTTCTTAAAGTCATTTTTACGGGAAAAGGAGACACCTATCTTGTTTGTATTATTTAAAAAAAATAACTAGATACAAAATTTAATACAAATTGTTAAAGTGGATTTTGAGAAAATATGATGTATTCATTTGTCCTTTAGTAAAATACCCTTTATTTTCGGGTTAGATATATAATTCCAAAAACCCTCGGATGGATATTATAATACTCCTAGGTATAAAGTTTGGTTTCGGCTCTTGTCAGAGATACAGACAATATTGCAAAAACAACTTTTTAAGTAAAGAGGGGTTCATGAAACGTCAACATTTATATATATATATATTGTTTTTGACGATCATAATATTACTCTCTCAGTGGGGTTGAGAGAAAATAATAATTTAAGAAGTATAATTTTGACCTCAATATTGTAATAAATTTTAAATGTGTATGTTCCCCGAAACCCCCTAAAATGGGGGCTTGCAATTCTGTGCTACAACCGGAAATGGTTTGATATGTCATGGTCAAATTTAATATTCATATCCAATTAAGTAGTTTACTGAAGACTTATTTTTGAAGATTTGAAATTAGTTTAAATTTGATTTATTTTGTTCACATTAGATATATAAATGGTTTTTGACATAAAAATAGCACTGTATAGTTGGACGATTTTGGTGGGAAAGGGGGGGTTTTGGGTAGTGACTCGATTGAGGATAGTTCACTGATGATTGGATTTTGAAAATGTTGTCACCAACTATGATAGACAAAATATAAAGTGTGTAAATTTGTGTTGTACCTTTTATTTTATTTTAAATTTTGCTTACGGCCTGATATGTTTGCTTTATTATCCAGAATAATACATGAGTAAAGAAAGGATGGACAGTACTTCCTTAGACCATATGGAAAACGATAAGTTTTTAATTGTTAAAAAAATAAATTTAGTAATTGGGAAAATCCAAATGAAATTTACTAGAGAGTTACATGAAAAAGGTAGATCTTATACACCTATATATTTATTTGTTTTTAATTAACTAAACTAATTATTTTTAGATACTACGCCTCTTAGAATTCTTTTTGGATGAATTCAATTTAATAATTTTAATATATGGTATTAATTCTTTTTTAAATTAAATGCAGTAGACCTCTACCTGTTAAAGTGTGGGCAGAGCAAAATTAATATAACATTAAGTGAAACCCCTCTTGGTGAACCCATTCAGGATTAGAACATGACGTGGTCAATAGGTCAAACCTGAACATTCCAGTGGAGCATATCGGCACGGAAATTACTCAGCTGATAGAGTGGGATGGAAGAAAACGTTTGCTAAGCCAAATAATTTTTGACGATTTTATAGCGACATTTTTTTGGCTAAAATAAATTAAACACCGCTTCAGATATAATATTTAGTTAAGTTTTATAAACAGTTCTCGAAGACATGATGTAGGTATAATATATTATGATGAAAAACATTATAAATAACGAGAAATATATATTATAGAATTTTAAAATTCTCATAGCAAGTATTCAAGAACTGTTGATATAACTATTCATAGAAAATCAATCCAAATGCATCAACCAAATCTATATTCTGGCTCGCGTTTACATCCAAACCACCTTAGGGATATGTTCAACGGTATTCAAACATTGAATACAGCTTTAGAATCCAAATATCAGCAATAATTGTATGGAATTGTATTCTCTAACTCCCATAGATATGTGATTATTAATTAAATTCCTAATAATCAAAAAAATTGAGATGAAACTGGTAAAATATACGAGTTTGTCATCTACCACAAGTAAAACATAATCCGTAATATCCTCATTTAGCAAGGATTAGTGTGAACGTGGCTTTGTATATGCTTGTAATAGGATTATTCTGATGTTGTGGAAGGTTTTATCCTCCCCCCTTTTTTACCTTTCTTTACTTCCTGTGGGTATTAATTTATGTACAGAATTTTAAACTCCATTTTTGCTGTGTTTTTATTTTTAAAATATATTTAAATATGTCCGGATAAAATTAAACCTTGCATCAAAAATAAAACGTGGTTTTACAAATCGTTAAAAGAGTCTAAAATGTCTCTTCTACCACAAACTTTAGTTGAGAGAGGAAATTCTAAGCTCCCCTCATGTCCCGTTACAATGTCGTAAACTGGGTTTTACTTTACGATAGCTGTAAATGAGAATAAGTCTTTCGATCCAGGTCCGCGGTGTAGGTAGGTACTTTATCTTCCCTCTTGCCCTTAACCTAACAAAGGTTATATAACCTTCCAACCTTTAATAAAAGGAGGTCACGGCTCAGCCAGAATATTGTAATTATGACAGGTGGCGTTAACAATCTAAACGGGGGTAGTCGGGGGTATATTTTGTTCAGACTATAAATGGGCTTTAATTAAGGGGTGTGTGGGTCACGGCTGATTGCGTTCTATAACACTCAAATGTTTAGTTTGTGCAACCAGCATGTCGTCAAAATTTGGAAAAAGCAGATTATTCTAGTGTCTATAACGCTGATGTCAGTTTATAAAGCTAGTATAGTAAAAAAATTATGCTAGATATATTCCAGCAAGCATGTATTCATAGAGAAACTGCTTTGGTTGCCCAAAAGCCCCATCCTCATTGAAAGTAATGTATTATTAATCTTCTTATTCAATGACTAGACAAGAGATTATTGGAGGCTTGTAAAGTCAATAGCATTTATAATTCCAATAATGTTTAAAAAAAAAACACTTTGAATTGATTTTAAGAAGAATTATTTCCTTGTTACCTCCGTTTTAGGAACTTTGCCTCGAGTCTCTGCAGATACCATCCGATTTTCATAAGAAGGGCCTTATTTAAGAACAAGAAAAGCAACTAAATCTAATTCCACGTATCTACACTTAAAGTAATGTGATATCCATTTGTTACTTTTGATAGGTAATTTAAATATTTGTAAAATAACAATAATGATAGAGTAAATAATGTTATAAATGTTGACATAAAAGATCATTTAATTTTCTAAAGTGCTATTCCTAATAAAATTTTATTCCATTACAAATTTCTGGCTAGATGCTGGTTCATCTATTTAAAAACCAAACTTTTCCCATATCTTTGGAAATGAAACGCCATCTATGGAAAGCTCCATGAACCAACGTGTGAATACATTTAAGCAGATATTATAGCTTTTATAATCGTCATAAAGGTTCCGTTAATTATTGATTAGAATATGCTAGATGTGTGATTTATAATAATGGCTGCCATGCCGGGGTCTGACACAGGTTAAAATAGATGGGACGTTCAATTTATTGAATTCTATATTTGTTGATAAAATCCAGATTATAAATAGCCACCGAATAAATCAAAAATATATTTATAATCCAAATATCCTGGCTTGAAAGCTAAATTTCATACAATATTTGGAATAATCTATATGAACATATACAATTGGGAAAACACTACCCTTAATTTCAATTCATGTACAGTAAAATTATAAACATTAATACAAAGTCTTGTGAAAGCCATTAATTCTTTCAAAAAATGTGTTGTTTACTGTATTTGTAGCTTAGTAAACATATAAAATAAACATGAAAAACTATATTCAGTCTTGACCAAAGCTTATTCAATAAATTCGTTAGTTGCATGAAATTATTATTTATATACTGTTATCTAATTTAAAAAAAAGTTAAATTCCACCCCTCCCTTAGATAAATTTTATAAATTAGCTTGCAACATCTTTTAGAACAATATTATGTTTTTATATTTATGTGTGGTTTTATGTATTTCTTATTTGAAAACAGTGCGATAGAGATGAGTGAAATAGATATTGGTGAAATAGGTCTAGTAATAATATTTTTTTGAATAAAAAAGGTTTTTTAAAAATACGGTAAGACAGTTTCTCTGGTCACAATTTCACTAATTATTTTAAAAAGAATACAGAACACCACACTATGATAGCAAAGCCACATTCATGCTTTATTACTTAAATCAATCTACGCATTATCTATGAAGTGATAATTATAGCTTTTAAGTCATGAGCTGATATTATCAGTTAGTACAAGAAGTTCACGTCTACTCATTTTAGTATTATTATTAACACCTAGCCTTACTACCCATTCGGGTTATACGTACTACGGCTAATGTTTAATGGTAGGGTGATTGTGAGATGAAATGGAGAACCTACAGTTTAACGTGAGATCCGAACCACGATGGAGGCCTGGCACTTCACAAATTCACAAATTGTGATTAATACACGTCTTGTCAGAGGTGAAGGAAGGGTTTGACAATCAGATAAATTTGTGCTGGGACCTAGGATTGAACCCCCAACCCTCATCATATAAGTCCAACTCCTTACCCCTAGACCACCAGATCACCTTTTAATCACTTGGTCAGGTGGTGCTATCCACAAATTTTTTAATCACGACCCTGCCTGGTGACCAAAAGTGTCATTCACTACATGTAGTTTCAATTCCCTATTATACTAAGATTAGTAATTAACATTAAATTCATTTAATTGAACTAATTTAAATAACAACCGAATTATTTCAATAAATTTATATCCTAACAAATTGTGAATCACAATTTTTTAATGGAAACGTGGCCGTGTTAAAATGTTTGTTAGGTCACAAAACTAACTATTTTAGTGATTCTAAAATGCTTTTATTGGAGGGGGGGGGTTATTTTGAACTAGTATCGTGTTTCTATAAAATTTATCAGCTAAATCGAATCAATGTAAGTATCTTTTTAACATTACAAATAGAAAATTACACAATATGTTTCCATGAAAAATCTGGCAAGTGACAAAAACACAGTTTTTTCAGTGTTAGCTTTGATGCTAGTTCATTTGGTAGTCGAGATTTTTGAGTTTGAGAGCTATCCAATCATTCTGAGGATCTTGATCGTTACAATACTTGAAAATCCATGTTCATAGAGGTAAGTTAAATTATCATTAAAAAAGAGTGATTAGAGTGATTGTGTGCTATCATGAGATATTCTGAGCCTAAAGTCGGATATATGAGTGATGGTAGAGGAAGTTTTTTTTGCAAGAGGTTTTACCATCATATTTATAGGCGAATTTAAGTACAATTTTTGGAATTCCTAGCACTTTAGCACTTCTAATTTAAGAAATGAAGGGCTAGTTGGTATAATCAGACACTAAACACTAGAATACAGGAAGTAAGATAAAATCATGTAAGGTAAATTGTATTGGTAATGTTTAAAGGGCTAGGCACTGACAGTTAAAATGTTTCCTTTTGCTGCTGGGGTCACTAAAAAAACTTCAAGTACATTATTTACAGTTTGAATTTGGTTAGGCTCCCATTGGTAGAAATTCCAACAAGCTGAATAATGGTAGGATTTAATGACCGATAAAACTTGGCACAATCAAGCTTATAAGGGGGTTTGGGCCGAGTAAAATAGGCACCCGGGTTCAAAATGTAGACGCCTAATTTTAAGTTGTAGAGCACGTTGGTTCAATTGTAGTATCAATCGATGTCCAACCTAGCTGGATTTTGTTCTTGTATCATATAAGAAGATGATTAATTAAAAAGTGTTAAAACTATATATAAAATTAATTATAAATAAAACGCAGTATAATTCTCAATATAAAGATTTACCCTATACGATTAATTAATCAACGACAAGTGAATGTATTAAAAAATAAGCGTGACAATAAACAAATAAACCATACGTGTTTAATCTTAGACGTTGAGATAAAAGTAGATTTATTTTAATATGAATGTTTATTACCTATAAATGTATAGACATTAGTTTGTTTAATATACAGAATATTAATGAAATAATCCAAAAGAAAGCAGTTTATAAATAGAGCAACCAAAACAGCGGTAGATGATATGGGCAACTACGGTATAAAAACTCACGTATAAAATCAATTCCAAGGAATCCAGTCGGGAATTACACTCCCAAACTCCCCATCAAATGAGAGGTTTTGAAATTCAAGTCCAAATCCTTAGACATCTTTGTCACCATTGAAGGGTTTTTTCCTTCATTATAAAGTTTAATCACTGACACTAAAAGACCCACTTCTTTGACCACCTGGTCTAACGTGCTACGCTCGCAGTAGACTAGACTGCCAATGACGGGAAGATTGAGGGAAGTTCAAATCTCGATGGGGTGTACTGAGGTTTTTATTACAAATATTGTTTTCCGCTCTCCCCCCACGCAAAAAACCTATCAGTCCCTAAAATCATTAGCGTAATTAGTACATCAGCATATAACCCAAATGTGAAGCAAGACGTGGTGCTAAATAAACAACAGCTTAAAGGTCTGGCATTTGCCCAACCAATACCATACCATATAATATAGGCTACTTAATTGATCCAGGTACAGTCAAGAATTAGAATCATATAGTTCTTTAACCACTTATTTAGCTGGGAGTGTAGGGAACGTTAGTTATGGTCAGTATTTATTGAAATTTTTATAGAAAACTTGTTTAATTTTTAAAGAAATCAAATAGCTTTCCAGTAAAAACATGGAGTTTAATTGTCTTCACATGGTGAACTCAAAAGTTATTGGATATTTTGCAAGTGTTTCCTGGAATTTATTGAAAACCTTTACTCTTCATTTAAATGTTTATCACCTAATGACGTACTCCTCATGACAGATATTCAACAACTATTGAGATTATCATGTGTAGAAAATTCATTATATGTTTCTACTGGAGCATTATATTTTTGGCCAAAAAATCTTTTTGTGATAAAACTTTAAAAAATACTGTCCTTCAGGGCCCTTTTATTCATGCGATTCGTGTCCAACAACCAAAAATACAGACGGCAAGAATTCGTACGATTTTTAAGGCTATTTTATGCATGTGACATTTAGTCGTCCGTTGAACAAACTTGTAGGAGAGATGCAAACATTTATCACTATTGCCAATGTCTTGCAGTAGAAGATGGATCCGTGCGTGGTGTATACTACTTTTCGGTTGACCTTAAGAAAAAGACTAAAAAGAAGATTCATCCAATTAACAGTGCAAGATACGTAGATTGTGCATTTCTAATCTAGGCGGAAAATTAAGGGATGGAAGTGATTCATTTTTAAATTACTAAAGAATGTATATTACATCGTTTGATAAGTTCGTAGCAGCATTTCAAGGAACCATTCTAAATAGGCCGCATTTAGTGCAGCTTCAACACAATTATACGACGCCACTTGCCGAAACTCTTCAAACAACACTGGCCAACAAGACAGGAGGTTGGCCGCTTTGATTTCAAAAGTCAGGTAACGCTATGAACCATATTGTATACCTGTATCACACTATTATAAATACATATATATATATATATGTATTTATAAATTTATTTATGTATTTTTGGTAGCCTATTGATTCAGTGATTTATATATTTATACATATATAAATCACTGACTCAATAATACGACCAAAAATACCAACCGACCAAAAATACGAAACCCACGCGATTTACATAATGTATATAAATATCACTGACTCAATAAGCCACTAAAAATACGAAGCCCACGCTAGACATGGGCTATGGCCTTTTATAAAAAGCAAAAAATATATACACATTGGGGCCAGCATTGATAACATTTAAATATTTAATTAGTATTACTTTATAGATGTTAGAGATATTTGTAAAAAATGTTATCTACAGATCATATGGCTTGACGTATAAAAATGGGGAAGTGGCTATAGTAACTTTTATAGCTACCCTTTTTATGAAAATTGGAGGTTAAATTAAGAGGAAGTGTACCAACACTTGCGTGGAGAAAGAGTGGAAAACCATTTTGGAAAAATTCAACCATAATACACCCAAATGAGATTTGAACCTCAATTTTTTCGTCCTTGGTGATCTAGCCTTCTACGAGAGTGGTGCGTTAGATCATGCGGCCACCGAAGTGGGTGAGATAGAAAGTTGGCTTACTCAATATTTCATCTTGGTACGATGACTATTTAATATTAAATCAAATGATTCCAGCCAAATGAAATCAAGATACTTTGGTGGAAGGTAAATATACAGGGCCGTATCTACCATCAGGGCAATGGGGCAGTACTCTAGAGCTCTCAAGCCTAGGCGCCCCCCCCCATCCAAGAGAGGATGATTTTTTTTAAATATATTTTGAACGAAAGAATAAAGCTTTAATCAAACGCATATCATCTCAAAATATTTAGCTCTTGCCGTTTTTCCTTGCAGATACGTTAAAACTCTTGCTATACGAGACTCAACAAAATTTATTAAAATGAAGTGGAAATGTAGGATTTAGAGGTGGGAGGGGAAAAATAAATAAGGGGGGTGGGAACATTATTATTTGCTGCCCAGAGGATTTAGAGGTGGGAGGGGGAAAATAAATAAGGGGGGTGGGAACATTATTATTTGCTGCCCAGGAGCTCCCAATCCTTTAGTTAAGGCCCTGTAAATCATCGAAGCTTTTTACATGAAAATAAAAATCGGAGAACCGATAGTTTGTTATCCTGTCAGTTGTCTGTTTCACGTTTAAGTCCGCAAAATCATTGGAAGATCAAAACTTGCTGCAAGAGACGGAACGTCAGTTTTAGAGCAAAGCCTCTCCAGTCCTTTCTACAGTATTGTGAGGGTATTCTTGAAAACCATTGTGATGCTCTTCGCATAAATTGAGAGCCGCTTTATTTGGGAACTCCTTGGCCCTCCATCTAATCACAAGATATTATTCCGCCTCCATTCTCCCAATCCCAGGCATGCCCAACTATGTGGTCCGGAAAATCTATCTACTACACACAAAAAATTTAACTTTTTTTTTTATTCACCAGATGAAAGAAGTTTCTACTCTAATCCTATTTTGCTCCCTCGGACTGAATTCTTTTCCTTTTTTTTTCACTCTTTTTGCCTTTTGTAAATATCAAAATGGATGAAAGGAGATAAAGATAAGAGCATTTTACATAATGACCTTCGGATATTTGCGAAGTGTGTGAGAATGTTTGTCTTGCAGATTTCCGAGATATTAGGTTTATAAAAAGGGATTTTTATTTTGTAAGGATTTTTAAAATACTACATATTTTATTTATATATTCTAGAAGTAAGCGAATTAATCCATCACGTATCTCTAGAAAAAGATTTGAGCTAATTTATTTTATATTGTTTTCAAAAGCTGCTTCACTAAAAAGAAAAAGAAAACAGGGCTGATTTTCTTTATAGAAAGACGAGCAAAATAATTTGAAAACCAACCGTTTAAACGAGCTAATTTGAATAGTATTCCAATGATATAATTTAATCATAGAACTTTTTTAACGAGCTAATTATTTAAATATTTGCCATTCACAGATAGCTTAGATGACTTGCTAACGTGTACTGTATTGTGTACGATAAACTATTTTTTCCCCTTTACTAAACCCATCCCTTAATTTAAACAATCTCCTCGTTTTGAAGAAAGAAAGCTATACAATTAAGTTTATAGTAAATGCGAAGCTTGAATTAGGTAAATTAGGTGTAACTGAGTCATATTCGAATATATTGCATAATTACAGCTGGACACGGGAATTGAACCCGGGTCCTTTGGCTTAGTACACTAATGCTCTATCACTGAGATATCCAGGGATCATCCTGTGCTGAGGGTCATTCTTCACTTGTTCATTATGGATTTATTCAAATGGGAATAAGCGTAATAAGTAATTTGCTTTTATTTAGATAGTGAATATTTACTTTAAATTAAGTTGATTTTCTAGTTACAAACTATCTAATTATTTGGCTCCACCATGTATTTGTCTGGATGGCTCAGTGGTAGAGCATTGATACACTAAGCCAAAGGTTCCGGGATTATTTCACGTGTCCAGTTGTCATATTTCAATTTAGTCGAATCTCCTGGTAGTTAAACTCTTCTTTCAAGTTCAAAACAAATTTCTCCCTCAAATGAAGATTATATTTTAATTCAAAACAAAATAAAACAAATACAATTACAAGAGAAACCAAACTACCAATTAATTTCACAGCAATATTTTTTTATTAAATCTCCACATCTGTTATTGTGTTTACTATTATTCTTACGTGCTCATATCCCTTACCTCAGCTAAAAATATTTTCCAGAATTTCAGAGGGCCACCACGATCAGAATCTCCGAGGTGTGACACCCACCCATTTGTATTATGAAGGATATGATTGATGACGTGACCACATTGAACCAGACTTCTGACATACACACACACACACACACACACACACTCACGAGTTCATTGAGAAGAGATTGTCTCCTTACTTCCGTATCGCAACGTACGTATCACGGGTACACCAGCTTGGCAAACTACTATTGTCATGCACGCGTACACACTCACACACACACACACACACACACACACTAGGTCGCGATCTTTCTTATCCGTCAGTGAGAGGTGGAGGAAAGGCAAGGGGGCCTCAAAAGACTCATGAAAAATGTTATTTTTCTACCATACAGACGTCATGCAGTGTTCGTTGACAACTATTGTTATTTTTGTTTTGTAGTTATACATTTTAGTTGTGAAAGTGTCTTTTGTGACTGTCAATCTCCAAAATAATAGATTTAACATTTTTTTTATTCTCACAAAGTTTATATTTAGTAGCCTTAGGAGAAACTATCTTCTACGCGATGTTCTAGAAGGAGGGTTGAGGGAAAGAAGAGCTTAGTAAGAAAGATGATTCGAATATTTGATAACTTAAAGGAAAGAAGAAAATTCTGGAAGCTGAAGGAGGTAGATAACAGGGTGTATTGGCGGTCTAAGTTTACTGACAAAATTAATGAATCTGTCGTAGGACAGAACACATAATAATAATATATTAACTTTTTTATATTTTATAAATAATGTAAATATTAATATGGAACTATATATAGTATATAAAGATTATAATAGCCCCTACTATAAAAAATGTATACTACATAAATACAAATATGGCTATACAAAATACTAAAATTATATGAAATAATAAAGTTATATAACATACATATAAATAATATTATACAAACTAAATAAAAATATATTGGCTAATTTATGTAGGTTCATAAAAATATTTTCACTACATATGTATAGATAAAAAACTACATATACAATAATAGTATACACACACTATCTATACATAGGATGAATATATATAGACCCCACTATCATATTAATAGAAGGATTGAACACATTTCACTAATCTTTCGGAATGTTGTAACGATACTGATTTGGACCCCTCTCATATATTAAAAAAAGCCATAGATAAAATGCATTTTTCTTTAAAGTATGGTATGTAAAACATCATTTCAATACATCATCCATGGAGAATCACGCACTTTTCAGAAATAACGTCAAAGGATTTCACAATTTAAACTTACTTTTTCTTTCAAAAGTTAACTCCGCAGTGTTACCAAAAAATAAAATAACGCTAGCTCACTCTACCTAATAGTACGCAAGCTTTCATAACACCTGTCGTCAGGACTTTTTCGATTTGCTGATTCTGATACTGGTCACGAGCGGTCCAAGCGGCAAGGGGCAGGTCATATATAAGCTGCTTGTGTGTATGAACACACAGAGAATGCCAATACAAATTAACAGTGCCGGTAGCATAATATAGCAATAGCAGTAATTCACAGTGCCACTAATTGAACTCTGTAGTCAACTAAGATGTATCATATAAACTTATATCTTCAGCGACGAAGATAAATAACTTTAATAGATCGTGTGCAACATTAAAGGTCTTATTTATTCAGTTAAAATACCACACATGATTCCATATAAATATAATTGGCGCTCGATCACGGGGCTATAAATACCAAATATATCATCAAAATACATTATCACTTTAATTAGTGCACGATCACGGGTCAATTATCAGCTAATTAAACAGTATCCCTTCAATTGGCGCCCATCTCCGATCCGTAACGTCAAAATCAACGCACAACGTGGACCTATAAATCAAATATCGTTATAATGTCCATAACATTTGAGGTGGAACTAAGGTGGACCAGGGGGGTGGTAGAGCTCCTACAATATACTTGGTTCAATCCCCTATTTATAAACATTCCTTAGTTCCATAATCCATATAAGAGTTTCTTCACTTGGGAAGAGGAAAGAGTTCCTCATTTTGAGGAACGGGATCGAAATCTTCCACAGAGGGTGAAGGGAGGGTGTCAAGCTCCTCCACGACAACTCAAGGAAGCGATTAGCAGTATCTAGTCAAAGTGAAATAGCTTGTTGAAAATATAAGTTCAAACCTCCCATACATTTTACGAATAATTATGCTTCTTACCCTACCTAGCTTAGCCTAATCTTTCATGTAATAATGCATTTTGTTCTTATGTAATTTAGTAATTACCTAGGCCAAGCTCCTCCTGTTCCCGTGAACATGCAATGGGAGGGGATTAATTAATCCTCAACCCCACCTTATAAAAGTGGAGGAAATAGGTTATCACTCACTTCGGTGGCCACATAGTCTAACGCGCTACTCTCATGTGGGACTAGACAGCCAATGACCAAGAGATTGAGGTTTGAATCTCGGTTGGGTGTACTGAGTTTTCTCAAAATATTTTCCCACTCTCCCTCCACGCAAATGAGTACACTTTCTATAAATGTAAACTTTTTCATCCCTAAAATCATTATCGTAATTAGTACATATGCGTATAGCCTAAACAGGTAGTAGTAATACGTAGTGCAAAAAAAAGTTATTTCCCAAATAGCCAAACAAATGTATTAAAGACTCAGGATTAATCATTCTAAAAGTACTTTTTTCTATTTTATAGATATTTACCTTCTATAAAATGCATTTTAGACCAATTTTCATAGAAAAAAACCCCTATCAATAGTTAAATTTTAAATAGATCTTTTTTAACATATTTATTTCATTGGGTAAAATTTTCTGGATGTGTATTATTAATAACTATAAGATATGATAATAAAATAATAAAATGTTATAAATTTGGGCAGTGAGCACGTATTATTTTATAAAATACCCTCTCTACCAAAATTGAATAGTATATCAAAATGTCTTCCTCCCTGGTGTTTTACACCTCTCACCTCCTGTGTTACTTGAAATAGTACAAGTTTGGGATAGCTCTGACAAGCAGTAAGAAACGCGGTTTATACGCAAGAAACAATATTTAATAGTTTTTGTCTCCAAAAATGATGCAATGAACACAAGCTACCATTAAAAACAAAACACAAATAGCTTCTGCAGAAATCCAATCCTCAAATAGTTCTTGAAATAGCCAAAATCTTAATATCATATTGAGACGTTTATCTCTCAAGAAGCTTTTAGAGACATCTGACTCTCAAATAACTTTTGAAGAAGTCCCTTTTTCGAAAAAAATTCAGAAAAAATAGTTTCTAGGGGCATATAACCTCCAAAAATTTTCAAGGAGAAAATTATTACAGCTAGATCATGGGGCAATCCAACTTCCTCACCCACCCCTTCAAATCTTCCCACATAAAAACAATTCACTGTCATTCATCAGTCACGTACACAAATATAGGGACATATGATTTGAAGGCAAATTCTAAGGAAGTTCCATAACACACTTTGAGAGAAACAAGAAAGTAATAATACCTAAACGCCCCCTTTCTCCACGTTACTACTAAACCAGACAATATGAGCTTAACGCCACTTTCCGCGTGACCACGGGTGTGGATCATTGTCCTTAAGGCATACAAATAATTAAAACTAGGTGACCTGGTGGTCTAGGGGTAAGGTGTCAGACTTCTATGCTGGCGGCCGGGGTTCAATCCTTGGTCCCGGCAAAGATTTATATGATTACCAAACCCTTCCTTCACCTCTGACAAGACATCTTGTGAATGTGAGGAATGCCAGGTCTCCACCGTGGTTTGGATTCCACGTTTAACTGTAGGTCCTTCATTTCATCTCACAATCATCCTACCATTACACATTAGCGTAGTGCGTATAACCCGAATGGGTAGTAAGACGCGGTGCTAATAATAAAAATAATAATAATAATTAAAACTACTAAGCCAGAGAAAATGAGAGCGATCAAAGTGGTAATTTAAATTATAAATGTAGGTCAATTCGTCTGGAGTGGGGATATAAATCCTAAGCAAGTGACAACTTTGCCGACTTAGAAATGTTGAGGCTATTTTGTGAAGCGGGTTGTATCTTAACTTGACGCGCCTAAGTAGTCTAAGCATCATCACACTTAGACACCAATGTATTAATTAGAAATAGAGTGAAGAATACGACCAGTTTACACTGCGAGGTTTCTTGTTTATCTGTTGATAACCCTTCCCCTCTTCTTCTGACGAGTTTATACAGTCACTATATTATTTGTGCCATGTAAACATTGATCTGCTTTTTAAATCACATTTTTCTTGTTTCCTATTCTTGATAGATATATGTGTACACAGACTCTTTTAATCTACACCCTCGAAGGAAGATTTCCACAGTCCATTTTCGTAACCAAGCCAAATATCCTAAGTTCTGAATGATTTATAAAAAAAGTTTACAAAAAAAAAATTACTTCAAGATTAAAAAAAATTTGTAGCCCTGATTTTAGAATTATTCAGGAAATTGTGGTTTTTTACAACTTTAAAACTCACTGAATAAAAATTTAAATTCATTAACATTGGGAAATACTCTATTGATCAATTATGACGTCACAGGTAGACAACGTCCTTAAAAGAGGTTGCTTTTTGGTTAGTACTGGATACTTTACCTAATAGAATTGGAGCAGTTTGGTTGAAAATAATATAGTTAAGTTAGTCTAAGATGTATTTGGTAATATTTCACTTTAGGTGCGGTTAGTTTAAATTATTCAGATTTATATTGAAAAATGACACATCTACACGGGAACTGGAACGGGTATTCTTAACCTACTACACCACGTATAGGTGCCAGCCTATAATTTATAATCTGCATTTGAAAAATATTTCAAATAGGATACTATCTGTATCAAATTGGAACTCCAATATAAAATGGTAGCTTATATTAGGCTATGTCAGTTTGGGCTAAATTTGTTTTCTTACCAGGCCAAGCAAAGAGATCCTAGACTTTTCTATAGAATGTGCCAAATCGTACACCAACACAGACAAGAGTTTCTCACCAGTCTCTCTCCATTGCACTTATCTTTTTCACGCTGTTAATCTATTTAAACTCAACGCTTTTGAGGTTGGGATTAAGATCTAATTCACTCCTACCCATACCCATTTTACTTTAAATTGTTTATAAGGTGGTAATTACAGTCGAGTTTACATTTGTATCATCCCATTTCACTTGTCTTGGACCCGTTTTTGACTTATTTACTTCAAACATTTTTGGTTGGTGACTATAAAGTCGTATTCGAGATTGTGTCTTATAGCCGTCAGAACCAATTGGGCGACAAGATTAACCCCATCGATACGACCTCTGTGAGATCGAACACCAATTTCCCCCCCCCCCCCCCCCCCCCNGGTAAAACTACGGGGAGAATCAAATATGTGGCAACCACACACATACCCATGCACATACACACACACAAACACAAAGTGTCCCAGTTCAGATTTTGACGTCGATCGTCAAGTTGATCCCAGAGGCGTCGTAAACGCCAACGTCCGCACCCAGACGTCCCTGACGCGTCGTTCAAAAGGGGGTTGTATAGTTCTGTGATGTAGGGTATGTGTGTGTAGGGGGTTCAGGGGTTAATGCTGGAGGTCCAGTCCACCATTCCCACTAAACACAATGTGTTGCTGGCAGCATTTGTGTTCCCTTACCTCCCAACACACTTTCTCTCGGCTCAGATCGACGTCTGGCGCCTTGGCACTTCATTTCTACGGCCACTGAGTGAAACTTTGGGAAGGAGAGCGTGAAAGTTTTTTGTTTAAGTGTTGGGCATAACAGCCCCCTTGGGTGGTGGGAGGGTTCTTGTAATGTGAGAAATATGTCTCCCTTCTGGCTCTCAAACAGTGGGGCACAACTTGTAAGCTACTTTCAAGTGTTTATAAAGTCTAGGGAAAACTTTCTCTTTTATTAAATTTTTAGACGCCATATTAATTTTTAGAATAGCTTCCAGTATTTTAGTATTAACATGTATGTTATAATAAATCTTTTATTTTGGCTAAGTAATTTTTTCACCAAAATCATTTTAGGTTTTTTATAATAATTATTTAGTCGGCCTTAGTGGTCTAAGGGTAAAGGGATAGCCTCAGGACCCGATGTTCATGGGTTCAACCCCAATAAGGTTTGACAGGTTTTTCCTGAGCGATGAAAATCCGTATTACAACTTTCTTTGGAGTGGAAGTAGATCTGTTGGTCCCATGACGATTTAGACATGTAAAATTATCTTGTAAGATATGTGAAAATAGATTTCAAGAAAAATTGGTGGGCCCTTTCTCACTCACTTATAAAAATTCTCATATACTGCTATAATCAGTCAGTTCAGAAAGTGCATGCTAAATACCTCAAATATTATTATTATTATTATTATTATTAGCACCGCGTCTTACTACCCGTTCGGGTTATACGCACTTACGCTAATGTGTAATGGTAGGGTGATTGTGAGATGAAATGGAGGACCTACAGTTTAACGTGGAATCCGAACAACGGTGGAGGCCTGGTATTCCCCACATTCACAAGATAAGGTCAGAGGTGAAGGAAGGATTTGGTAATCAGATAAATTTGTGCCGGGGCCGAGGATTGAACCCCGGCCACCAGCATAGAAGTCTGACACCTTACCCCTAGACCGCCAGGTCACCATATAATATCTCAAATAAAATAAAATGCTATTTACATGTATAAAATAATAATTGTGGATCAATTTTCTATAGGAACGGCTTTATGGAACATCTAGAAACTAGAAAGCTACTTTTCTTTCTTTCATGCTTTCGTACTATAAAATAGTAGAGAATAATTAATCTTATCCACAATTTTTTTTTTTCCTTAAAAGTAATTTTCATGAAAACTTAACTATACTTTATAGGTTACTCAAGGCTAATGATTTAAGAGTAGGCTGATGAACCTATGTTCTAACTAAATTGGCGAAGGATCGTGATTAGATATAAATTTATTCACTACTTCTTAAAACTCGTCCGTGCTGATCTTACTCTAAATTATACCTTCCTCATCGTTACCCCAATAGAGTAATTAATAAATTTTCTTATAGCCCAAATAGGGTTTAAGATGTGATGTTAAATACAAGAGAAAAAAGTTTTAAAATTAAAGGATGATTTAATGTACT